>CAUYQG010039479.1:0-73721 GCA_963574415.1 Tarsius wallacei | reverse complement strand
GCCACCGTTTGCGATTATAAAAGGAATAATCTGAAGCACAGAGGATTTACAGAGGGTTTGGGAAAACCGATAATTTTGCAAGGTGAGAGGAAAAAAATTTCTTGAACAATTCTTTGTTCATTTTAATAAAGTAATTTGTTATTCAAATGTAAATTAGATTAAATATAAGAAAAAATAAACTTTTCATTTCTCAAGATAATCAGTTATTTTTAACAGAACTTACTATGTGAGTTTGGCTTCTTTTTAAATTGAATTAACTTTAATTGGCCTTTAAGTACCAATAAGTCTCCTTATATTGAGCTTGATATTCCAAGAGAAGCACAAAGTATTAAGAGAATCAGAAGAAGAATATACCATTTTCATCTGGCGTCATCAATAAGCCTTTCATAAAGGAAGTTGCATTCTAGAGGAACAAGTGGGATTTCCACAAACAAAGCTGAAGAACTGAAAATATAGTGACTATGTGTGGAAATAACATATAATCTATCTTAGTCCTACAGAGCACACATATAGAATAAGTGGAATTTAAGGATGAGAATAATGTTAGGGCTGGGGCTTGGAAGCCTTGAATACCAAGCTAAGTTGTTTGGACTTCAGAAAATGAGAAACAGGTGTTATCATCAGTGTTGCTTTTTTCAAAGAATTTGATACTGTAACTGAACTCAGGTTGCTGCTTGAAAGCCAAACTAGAAAGACAAGGATTGGTAAAAGGAAAAGTGTATTCAAGAGCTGAAAACCTAAAGAAATGTCTTTAACACCATCTCCAGTTTCTCGACTGATCAGAGGATTTTTTTTAAGGGAAAAGGACTTGGAAAAACTGTGTGAAGGGTTTGGGATGAGAGGTGACTCCCAACAGCAAACATCTTGACATCAGCAAGAGTCTGAGGAGGTTGGGAAGCTTCTCTGTCCTTGATCTATTCACAGTGTTCCTATAAGTCTTGAATAAAGCACAGATAGATGTCTATGTCCTTCCCCTTTAATTCCAGAATTCGTTTTGAAAACTACATGATTGCTGTTTTTGCATTTTATCACTATGCTCTAAAATTATCTATGAGGAATGGGTAATGGCTCCTTAAACAAAAATGGAGTTAGTTATGTTAGGTCTTTGTTGTCTCACTATTACAATATTGTACACAAAAGTGTTATAAATTCAATGTCTCCAAGCCTCAAAGAGAAAGCAATTTAATTTTTGCACAGCCTATGAACACACACACACACACACACACACACACACACACACACAGTTTGATGTCAATTCTTAATTATCTGCAAAACATGGGAGCACTGGCCCAAAATCCATGCAAAAGTCACACTGCTGAATTGGGAACTTGACCTGATTTGCTGAGGAAAATTTGCTATGAGGAGCAGATTCTTAAAGCTATTCTTCCAGATAGCAAGCAAACAAAGAGGAGATTGTCCCTTCAAGGAGTTATCCTGCTGTTCATGTCAGTGCTCGCTTCTACTCAGTCCACTCAGGGCTTTGATCCCGTGCCCCTTAACTAGTGTCTCTGTCAAGAGGACCAGAGGAAAGCCAGATAAATGTGGCACAAACACATTTTCATTAGGAAAAGGAAGACGGGTCATTCATGTGTAAATAGTCAACAATGCAAATGATTACAATCAGACTTTGTCATATAAGCAAATATACACACTTCAGTGTTTTGAAAATAATTGAAGATAATAAGGAAATAAAATTATGCTAAGTTACTCAAGCATTAGCACTTTCTCTGTATTTTGTTACTGATTCATTCCATCGTTCATCAGCATTCATCAGAGCACCAGCTATGTAAAAGGCATTGCTATGAACAAAGAAGCAATGGTCATAATTATTCCCCCTTTCTCACCAGGAAATTGTTTTTCTTTTGTTTTATTTTTAGAGACAGCATCTCGCTCTGTCACACGGACTGGAGTACAGTGGCACAATCACAGCTCAGTGCAGTCTCAGCCTCCTGGATTCAAGCAATCCTTCTGCCTCAGCCTCCTTAGTAGCTGGGATTACAGGAGCACACCGACATGTCCAGCTAATTTTTAAAATTTTTTATTTTTTATAAATATGGAGGTCTTGCTATGTTACTCAGCTGGTCTCAAAATCCCGGGCTCAAGAGATCCTCCCACCTTGGCCTCCCAAAGTACTGAGATTGCATGCATAAGCCACCATTCTTGGCCTTTCATCAGAAAATTGTTATAATTGAACGCCACTTGGTCATTTTAAAATTGGAGTTTTAGGCTGGGCATGGTGGCTATCACCTGTGAGCCCAGCACTTTGGAAGGCTGAGGCAAAAGAATTGCCTGAGTCCAGGAGTTCAAGACCGAACTGGGCAACTTGGTGAGACCCCCCCCCCGTCTCTACAATAAATCAGAAAATTAGCTGGGTGTGGTGGCACATGCCTGTAGTTCCAGCTACTTGGAAGGCTGAGGCAGAAGGATCGTCTGAGTCCAACAGTTCGAGGCTGCAGTGGCCATGAGCGTGCCACTGCACTCCAGCCTGGGTGACAGTAAAATTCTGACTCAAAAAAATAAAATAATAAAATAAAATAGAAGCTTTAAATTCTAGGGTTGCTACACAGCCTAAATTTCTCTAGCATTGTTGTTGTATGTTGAAGCTTTGGACTCAGATAAGTCTTCTACTTATCAGCAGTGCAATCTTGGATGACTTATCTCTCTAGAGATCATTTTTTTATGTCTGAAAGAAAAATTATAAGAGCACATATCCCATAAGGTTGCTGAACATGTGAAGAGAAATGAGGCTCATAAAATATTCTCAGTGCCTAGCACTTAACAGTAACTCAATAAACGTTAGTTATGACTACTATTTGCCATTAATATTAGGCTAAAGAGGCCATGGCATTATTAATAATGTTATTGTTAGAAGCACAAAGTAAAGTTTTAAATATTTGAATTATTCTTAAAAACACACAGACTCAATATCTACGTGTTTGTCTTTTAGCAAAAAGGGGAAGAGAAAACTATGTTACAAATGCAATATAATGTCTTGCATTTATAGCTTCAAGCGACAGAAAGGAATCGTGGTTAAACTGAAAGGAACCAGTGAGACTCAAAAGGCCTCATCACCCCCTTGTTGAGATTAGTGTTGCATGAAGTCCCTTTTCATGCTCATTAGAGAGGATGGGTTTGCCCATAAGCCAGACCAATTGAAGAACAAAGAGATCAACTTAACGACGCTTTGAAAACAAGGTTATTTGGACATTCAGACTAGATACTTGAGGTACAGAATTTATTTTATAAGCTCATCAGAGTTGTGCTGGCAATGGAAATCTCATACTTTTTTTATCATTTGGTAGGTACAGTCTGCTATTGTATGTGCTCTTTTCTCCATGTATTTGATGCCCACAAGGCAAATGATTTTATTCTGCTCAGTGAACTATGCTGAAACATCGCTTTCTAAAGCCCTTTATGGATGGCCTCTGAAGAGGCTTAGGCCTTCAAATAATCTTTAAAGTCAGCTTATAAGGGGAAAATTTTGTTCTTATTCCTTTACCCCCATAGGGTGATCATTCTAACCCCCCTGGTAAGTGTATACTCTTACTATCTCATCATCAACAAACACAATGCCTTATAGTTGACATTTTCTCAATTCTGTATAACTGCTAGTTCTGAAATGTTCTAACACACCTAAAAGACTGTTAAAGGTATTACTCTGTAGACAAACATTGGTCCTAAGATGTTGGGTTTTTTTTTTTAATTTGTCATAGTTGCATTTAAAAGGTTTTAGATTAAAAAATATATGGTACTGCAGGCAAAAAGGGTAGAACAAGTTGATTACAGACAAGTTCCTCTCTTTAACTGTCTTTTATAACTCCAAAGTTATTCCTTACTTAGTAAAACACAATCTGTCTATGGCAGACATCTCTGAAATTACATACTTTTCCTTTTCTTCTTATAACACTATTCTCTTGGGACTTTATTCAGGCACTTCTGGCAGGTAAGTGGGGGAAATATCCAAGAGGACAACAACACCTACGTGCTTATGGTTTTTGCTTACTTCTAGAATTATTACTTGCTAGGATGGCAGGTTGGACAACACTGTCCTAAATATAGATGACAAGTGGGAAACTGTCGTAGTGGCTGGGAACAAACTGGATTTAGATAAAACCAAAATACCAACTCCAGCCTCAAAATTTTAGTTGAATACCTTCAGACAAGATAACCAGCTTCCTTAGACTCCATTTATCCATCTACAAAACGGGAATAAGACTATCTCACAGTGCTGTTGTGAGGTTAAATGTGGCAGTTTATTTTAAAATGTGTTAGCTTTTGTGATGCCTGACGTTTAGTAAACATTCACTAACTGGTGGCTATTATTCAACAGCCTCCTTGATATTTCTGTTTTCATTGTCAACACAGACGTTCAAGTCAGTCAGATCTAGGTTCAAAGAAGATTACGTATAAGACCTTCACAAGAGAATTTACCTTCCTGAATCTCAGCTTATTTATCTTTTTTTCTCAAAGGGTATTTGAGGAATAAATGAAATAATGACCATAAAGTGCCTGGACTAGAACTTAACAGTTACTATGCAAGTGGCAGTTTCTTTTAATATGTATTAATGTGTATGAAATGACCTCTATGCAAGTGGTCATTTCCATTCATATATATTTCAGCTACTGTATAAATGTGGTCCACATATAATAATTACAAATCAAAACACTACTGTTGACTGGCCAAAATCCATTTACAACTTGACTCTCCATTACCTTCCTATCCTAGGAAGCCATTTGGACAACATGGTGGCCCTGGTTCTGGCAAATGAGATATTCACACAAGTGTGCTGGGGTTTCCTGGAAAGGCTTTTGCTCTTCCTGATAAAAGGGACAGGTGAGACTGGTACCATTCCCTTCCTCATTCTTCCTTCCTTGACTGAGGTCATGATTTCTGAACTGCAGTCATCACCTTGAGATCATGAGAGAAAAGTCAATAAAATTTACCAGATGGCAACATTGACATGATTAAACAGATAAACCAATGCCAACAACTTCTTACTAAGTATTTGTGCTTGACCAAGATAATAACTGTCTAGTGTGGAGAGGAGAATGTTGAGTTTTCTGTTACTTTTAAAGTGATGCATTATATATAGTAAACCTCCTGTCTATAAATCAGCCCCAAGAGCCCAAAATAAAAACATAACCCTCACTCCTGATGATGATTTAAATTTGATTTTTGATTTTGCTATGTGTGTTCCTGTCCAGATGCTTCTTTATTCTAATATCTCTTAAAATTGGAATATAAAATTACATATGTGGTAATCTTGTATTTAGTCATTCCTACTTACTCTTTTACTTCAAGAATTCTCTTGCTCTTAAATATAAATTTTAGAAATGAAAAGAGTTAAATACATGTGTTAGAGATGACATTGAATCCTGGAATGACTCTTTGAGGTAGATTCTATTACCATCCCCATTTTAGAGATGAGCAAACTAGGAATCAGGAGGTCCAAATTTCCATAGTGTATGATGGGTGAATTCAGGCAATCTGTGTTCTACATTATACTCTTTGGGCCTCATGTTCTTTATCAGTAAAAGAAAATGGCTTAACAAGATGGCTTCAACATGTTCTTTCACCTATACTGTACTTTCAGAATATTTACTCCCCAGTTTCTTTCTTCTAGTTTTTTCAGTACCCAATAACGTAGACACTAATTCTCTTGAAGCACCATAAGTGGGAAAACAGTTTAGGACAGACTGTGATTTGGAGAACATTGCCTTGGTTTTAATTCTGTTTTCGGCACTTTTGCAACCTGTATAGCCATGGGAAAATTGCCTAACTTCTCTAAGCCTAGTTCCCTCATTTGTGAAATTATATGTCATACCACGTAGACAGTAATTTGATCTGAGGATTCCGTAAGATTATCCATATAAGTAATTAAGGCACAGGGCTTAGTACATAATTCCCAACAAATGTTAGTCGACTTTTGGTTGTTATTGCTGTTCTGTTTACCCCTGAAAACTTGATTTTAAACACAGTGGTGAAGATTTTCCTGTGATCATAAATCTATTGTTCTTAGAAAACCATCACTAACATATATGGTGAATTTCTTTAATAGGTATTTATAACATCATAGTATTAAGTGTTTTTCTTAATATGCATCTTCTTTCTTTCCAGAAATTCTAAAAATTAAATTTGAAATCCACTTTTACTTGACTATGCTTAAAGCAAAATTTAAAAATATCCAAAATGATCATTTCAAAAAGCAACAATCCTCTAATTGCCAACACCTGCCAATAACTAGATATGTAATAGGGTGGTAAAAACAGGGCAGCTTCATATCAAAGATTACATTAAAAACTGGATTCCATCCAATTATCCAATCCTGATAACATATATCCCAAGGTACTTAAGGAATTGACTGAAGCAATAACTGAGCCACTAAATATTATTTATGAGTTCTTGGAGGACACAGTGCCTCTGATAGCAATAACTTATCACCTTTCTTTTAGAAAAAGAAAGAACAATTCTAAAAGTAATAAGGCAATCACTTTGACCAGTGGCTTTCCAATCATGCTATGCTCTTTCTTAATCATTCCCACATGCTATTAACACTCCACTTAATAGAAATTACACACACACACACACACACACACACACACACACACACACACAAACATACAGGCTGAGTTTATTCAACACCTCCAAGGGAGAAGAGACTCCTCCACCCCCTCTTAAGTTACAATATATGTTTTCCATGCACATTCACATTCCCCTACACAAGCACAACTACAAAGGGTAATAAAATGACACGTGTGCAGGCTGGATGTGCTATCAGCAGATTTCCCAGGATGTCCCACATGGGCAAAGACCTACGTGCATTACTCACAACATGGTCTGTGGAATTTTTTTTTTTCTTTTTCTTTGCTCTGTCAGGTAAAGATACTGTTGAAAATTTCAAAAAGGTTGGCAGATACACCTATGGATAATAGTGATAAGAAAAGGGGGAAGCACTTGTGTTTATCTCTAACACAGAAAGTCAAGCCATTGGATACACTAAACAGTGGTGTAAGTGTAAAACTTCTTACAGAAGAGTGTGGTATTGGAATGACCACCCTAAATTACCCAAAGAAGCAGAAAAATGAACCGTTGAAGTTCTGTGTAAAAAGTTATAAACAGAAGTTAGTGAAAAATAGAAAAACACGGCATTAAGTCATGAATGAAGATCTCAATTTTCTATTGAAAGAGTGGATCCATCAACATCACAGCAAACATATGCCACTTAATGGTGTGCTAAGTATGAAACAACAAAGAATCTGTTCAGTTCATTCTATCACGATGAACTGAAAACTGAAGAAAATTGACTATTTCACAGGCTGGTTGCAGACAATTGTTTAAAAACATGGCATTACATTTTTTAAAATGTAGCATGATAAAGTATCTGCTGGTCACAGAGAAATTTAGTAAAGAAATTCATTGAGGAGTTTGCCACAGTCATCACTGATGGAAATCTTATGTCAGAAATTGTCTACAATGCTGATGAAACATCTGTGTTTGAACATTATTGCTCCAGAAAGACACTGACTATAGCTGATGGGATAATATCTACAGGAAATTAAGGCTGCTGAGGACAGAATAGCTACGCTGGATGTGCTAATGCAGCAGGCATGCACGCACTAGGGTAAACTTGCTGAGATAGGCAAGAGCTTGTGTCCTTGCTGTTTACAAGGAGTGAATTTCCTACCATTCCATTACTATGCTAACAAAAGGCCATGTATCACCAGGGACATCTTTTGTGATGGGTCTCACAAACATTTTATGCCAGTGGCCACTGCTAACTGCAAGGAAGTTGGACTGGATGATAACTGAAAGTTTTTATTTTTTGACAGCTATTCTGGTCATCCTCCAGCTGAAAGTCTCACCAAAAGCAACGTTTATCCCATGTGCTTCCCCCAGATGCTTCATTAATCCAGTCATGTGACCAATGAAGAGTAGGTATTAAAACATTTTTTTGAACATCATGCTAGCAGCAGTGACCAGAGGTATGAAGTTTTGCATGAAAGACACCATACATGCTGTTGTCAACACTTGCAACACAGTGACTAAAGTCACAATTTTTCATGCCTGGTACAACCTCCGGCCTGCAATTGTGTTCAGTGATGATGAACAAGGTAGTGACTTTGAAGGATTCTGTATGTCAAGTAGGAAAAGAATAATGTCTGACCTTCTTACTTATGCAAAAATATACCTTGGGAGTCTGTCAGTAAGTTGGAAGAAGTGGATATCGAAGAAGTTCTTAAAAATCAATACTGAGGTTCTAGTTGTTCGTTCACTGACCAGTGGTGAATGAGCCAAAATGGTTCTGAATTGAGGTAATCATGACAATAGTAATGATGAAGATGACATTGCTAACACTGCAAAAAACACGCCTATAGATGACATGGTGAAAATGTGTGATGGGCTTGTCAAAAAACTAGAGGAGTGTGCATTCCCAACAGAACAAGAAATCATGTTAGTTTATAAAATCAAAGAGAGACTTCTAAGACAAAAACCATTGTTAATGAGGCAGAGGGCTCTAAAGGAAACCTTTTTAGAATTCATCCAGTACAATGCCTCCTCATCTCTAGAGGACCCACTCCCTGGTCCCTCAACAGCTTCTATGTTCCTGCTCACCAAAAAAAAGATAAGTACCATGTTCAGTAACATTTTGATCAAAATGCAACATCACAGGTAGAGACTGAAAGCGTGCTATTGTATGTTGTTGCTATTGTTTAACAGTTGATACAGGAGTTCTGGTGATGCTACTAATACTATGCTGCCTGCGTACCCTAAACACATTTCTTTTTCATCGTATTAATGGTATGTCATATTTTTCCTATCAAGTACCTTGCATGTGCGAATAAGTGTAGGAAAATGATGGCTTATCAGGAGCATTTAAATTCAGAGTCGGGAATGATGGCAATGCCAAACAACTGCAGATTGTTCACATGGGTGCCTTAGACAGTGGCACCTTTGCTTCCTGATGGTTCAGTGCACATAAGCTTTGTTTCATGCACAAACTTATTTAAAATACTGTATAAAATTACCTTCAGGCTATGTGTATACAGTATATATAAAATACACATTTTGTTTAGATCACATCCCATTGCCAAGATATCTCATTATGTATATGAAAATATTTCAAAATCTGAAAAAAAAATCCAAAATCCAAATCACTTCTCGTTCCAACCATTTCAAATAAAGGCCATTCAATGTGTTTGTGTGTGTGTGTGTGTGTGTGTGTGTGTGTGTGTGCATGCACACATTTAGGTTTTGTTTTTAAGAAAGTCTTTAAAAGGTAAAAAGCAAATAGCAAACAAACAAAATTTTGAATTATTATGGCTGAAAATACACAAGAAGAAAATCACTAAATTGTTTGAAATTAGTAAAAAATAAATACAGTTCTTTGAAGGTTTTGGACCGACAATCTTATGTCAAATGAGAGTGAGGACTGTTACAATATTAAAAGTGGGATTTCATTAGCTGCTCTCTAAATCTCCCGTTCAGAGTACGAATGCTTAGCTAATGCTGAAATCCACAAAGTACAAAGTTGGGATTTGTCTAGTTAATGAGAGTGAGCTAATGAGCGCCCCCACCGTGATCTCCAACCTACGGAGGAGAGACACCACAGAGCTTTCCAAGGACACTAATGACTCTTCACTGAGGCATTTTTGAATGCCTATTGAGAGAATTTCTCTGTTCTACCTCTCCCAGGTGTGGTTAGAGGAGTATCTAAACAGTTTGCAGTATTAAATGACTTCCATATCACTATCTCCCTGGGCCTCTGAACTCCTTCTGTAACATGTGAGGGAAGTTGCAGCATTTCCACCTTTTTAACAGTAGGCTACCAATGACTCTAGCCTGTACTTAGCTAGCCCGATTGATTAAATCATATGTAAGTGCCTAAGCCAGCACATTAAATTCTGTAATATTTGTGAGTAAAGGGATATCAATCATTTTTGTCCAAACAATACTTTTCATCCAATCGGTCTAACATCTGCAGAATCCACTCTTAGACACATTCCCTATTCTTGCTAATACAAACTGGAGGGGTTTTACAAGACTTTGGGGTAATAATCTATATTTTTCCAGAGCAAGCTTTGAATGTCTCCATCTGGGCCAAGTTGGGATCTAAAATTCGCATTATGGGCATGGCAGGCATGCAGGACAGTGGCATTGGGTAACAAGGAGATTTGACATGTCTTTGTCAGACAACTCACCCTAGCAGTAGTCATTAAAAGTTTCGTTCAAGGGATTTGTAGTCACGTATATGGGGTTGGGGGGTAATATTCCTTTATCCCCATGAGATTAAGCTTTGAATCAGTACTTCAACCAGCAACCCTTACAATAAGGCCCTGGGCTTGATCTTCAACCATATCTGTCCTGTAACTACAGAAAATATGCCCTTGAAGATTTCTGATTTCCTTCTTGTGTTCTGAGTTATAGTTTTATTACCTTGAACGCATCCCTTTTATTTTGTATGATCTCAAGGGTGTTTGGAAATGTCAGTTGATCCACAGTCATTTTAGAAATGATGGCTACCATAAGACCACATGCCACAGCACTGGATCTCCCAATCTCTTACCTTCTACCTGCATTGCAGGCTATGCGACACAAGTGGAAAACCTGAGTAATCACAAAGACTCTATGACTTATGAATTTATAGTGTCCTATTCCTACTTACAAGAAGATTTTCTATTTGTTCCTCACATGTGAGGAGCTATTCAATTCAAGAACCCATTTCCCAGGCCGCCCCGACTACCAGATACTCTGTCAGTCAAGTTCCTTGCAGAAGAGAGAATGCCCATATAATCGAGCTAATTTGTGAAAAGTTTAGTAAAGGATTACTTAAGAAGAAGTGGGCACGATGTAGAGGGAAAATGAAGGAAGATGTAGGAACTCCAGAAATAACAACAGCTGAACACCTTGATCATTTCTGGGCCTAAAGGGGAGTTGACAGTTACAAGAACGTGGAGTCACTAGCTGACTACCAGAAAGGAGCTGGGGCAACTAACCGGAGGAAGAGACTTGAGTGTTTAAAAGCCTGAAATCGCTCTACTCCCAGATAACCAATGCTGAAAATTATCCATCACACATAGTCTCAGTGGGAAAGACGCTTCAACAGGGACCTTGTAGCCAAAAATTAGGAGTTTGGGTTTCATTCTAAATGCAATGCAAAACCACTTCAAGTTTTTCAGCTGGGAAACAGTGTGGGATTCAACTGATAACTTAAAAATAATTATCTGGCTGTTCTGCAGAAAATGGATTAGAAAGGGTCAAGAGAGAAAATGGGAAGATGAATTTGGAGGTGATTACAATGGTTCAGATGGGAGATGATGTATTAGCAAGGAGGCAGCACAGATGGAATAAAGGATGTGGATGGAGTCACATTTTGGAAGTAGAATTAAGAAGACTTGGTGGCAAGTACAATATGGAAAATATGGAGGAAAAAATGTCAAATATGAAACCTAGTTTTCTGGACTCACTAACAAGGTACTGGGTGGTGTAATTTCCTGAGATGTGTTCAATATATGAGTGAGCTGAGAATTAAGTTTGAGAAAAAACCCCTGAAGGGAAAAGGAGAAAAAATGTAGTGTATAAAAAGTCACACAAGCTGCATAGTTTTCTAGGAACAAAGCACATTTTATTATAGTCTATTTCAGCATTTTGGAATCTAACCACAAATAGAAAAGTCAGCTTTATGGCTGTCTTCTGTCACTGGTAAATGGGAGCTCTCAGGAATGTCTGCTCACCTCTTTGAGATGAATGGTATTAGTAACCAAAGGCAATAAAGTTATTTGTGACAAGTGAATTGAATATTGATTTTATTCTATTTTCCTCTGGTAACTTTTTAAAAAATATTCATAAGAAGCTAGGTTCCAAGTCTAATCAATTGAAAATAACAACAGAATCAATTTATTGCTAACTAACTCATTCTCAATATTTCCAGCTTTTGCATTTATTTGACTTTAGTTTATCTTCTATTAGTCAGAATTTTATTAACTCTTTCCAGGATTATGTACTACATAGGGAATCTGAGGAATGAAATAGAGTTTAAAGTTTCTATATCTGCCTATCCTCTTCCCAAAATATTTGAATAACTTATTACCTTTCCTGATAGGGAGCGTGTCATACCTTTAACAAGCAAATCTTGAAACTTGAAAAGATTCTTGAAAGATTTTTTTTTTCCCTCTTCCATGGTGATACAAGTTACTCACATTGAGATAACAGAGGAGATTAGTGACGTCCTCAAGTCAAATAGTCCAATTTCTACTTCTCATAGTGATCCCTTCTGGTCCCCTCAAGTAGGCAATTTTGTCAATGGCTTTTGCAAGACCTTTGGCAGATAACTTGGCAATTGTAGTGCCCACTGGACCGTTCTTTGTTCTGGTTTTCAATGGCTTCCTCAGTGGTGCTCAGAAACAATGAATAGGCCTTTTGTAAGCAGTTACTATAAGCCACTCCAATAAAGAAGACTAATATCTAGCCGGGTGCAGTGGTTCACACCTGTAATCCCAGGACTTTGGGAGGCAGAGGCGAGAGAGGATTGCCTGAGCCCAGCCTGGGCAACTTGGCAAGACCTCATCTCTACAATAAATCAAAAGATTAGCCTGGCGTGGTGATGTGCACCTGTGGTACCAGCTACCTGGAAGGCTGAGTTGGAAGGATGGCCTGAAACTAGCAGGTCGAGTCTGCGGTGGCCGTGAGCGTGCCACTTCATTCCAGCCTGGGTGACAGTGAGACTCTGACTCAAAAAAAAAAAAAAAAACTACTGTCTAGAACTTCATGTCAAAAATGTCCACAAATTAGTATGCCCAGAAAATACACAATTTGATAAGCTCTTTGCTTCCTTGGAGGTTAGAATGCTCTAGAGTTTAAGTAATGAATAGTCCATGATGCTTTGACTACTAACCTCATCCAAAACCACCATCTGAGAAAGTAGTTCAGGGCTAGTCCTTTGGAATTGATGGTCATGATTTTCTCATGTGACCTGCAATACTGGTAACCACTGACCAGACTAGAAGTGGTTGCTGGCCCCTGGAGGCTGACCAATAAAGGCACTATTTGTGGGGTTTTAACTAATGGATCACATCAGAGCCTCTTTCAAAGAGTTTGTGTGTGAGGCACAAACAGGAATTCAGACAATAAAGTAGATAAGACACTAAGAGTCAGCTGTTGTTGGTAAGAGCATAGAGGTAGACAGAGTCACAGTAGATACTCAAGACAGAAAGTAGTCCAAAGCTGGATGGTCTTCTAGGGTGGCTGTTGAGCCATTAAAACTTTTACCGTGGACCTAAAGTTCATCTATTTATCTAGAATTCCAGCTTCAAAACCAAAGGGGCTAATTCCTGCTCTTTCTTGCTTCAGTGTATATTTCCAATGAAATATTACCTAGAGTTTTCCAAGCATATCTTGATTTCTGTCACCTAAACTCCTTAACACAAATCCTTATTTTGAGAATTATTTTTAAAAACTTGTCAGGAAATGATCACCTTGAATGTAGTAAGTGGCCATAGTATCTTTGGAATAGAATGTCCTGAATTCAAGTTATGGCTTTTCTATTTGCTTGTGTGACTTTGTCTAAGTTATTTAACCTTTCTGATCTTCAGGTTTCTCATCTGTAACCTGGAAATGAGACAGTGTTATTGTTGTGAAGCTTAAATAAAATGTTGCATGTACAGTATTTAACAAAAGGCAATTGCTCCTTATAGAATATTATAGGATGGCCAATATATATCCCACACCACATATTCTTCTCTTGGTCTGATGACCATACTCCTCTATCAAAAGGTAGAGTCTATCCTATTTCTTCTTGAAACTGAGTAAATCTCTGTAGCAACCTCAACACAAAGAATGTAAAAGTGACACTGCTTGACTTCTGTGGTTAGATCATAAAAGATGATATGACTTCTGCTTCCCTCTTACTCTCTCTTGAAACCCACCCTTTGAACCCAGCTACCACAGAGTGAGAAAACCCAGGACACAAAGAGAGGCCATGTGTAGGTGTTTGCTATGGTCTGAGTGTTTGTGTTCCTCCAAAATGTATGTTCTGATATTAAGAGGTGGGGCCCTTGGGAGGTGCCTAGTTTATGAGGGTGAAGCCCTCATGACTGGGGTTAGTGCCCTCATAAAAGATGCCTGAGGGAGCTTTTTTGTCCCTTCCATGTGAAAATACAGCAATGGGCATTGTCTATGAGGCAAAGAACAAACACTCACCAGACATCAAATCTGCTGGTAACTTGATCTTGGACTTCCAGAACTGTGAGCAATAAACTTATGTTGTTTATAAATTAGCCTGTATAAAGTACTCTGTTATAACAGACTTAATGGGATAAGACAGTGCTCTTGCTGAAAGCCCCAGCTAAGGTCTTAGTTGACAGCCATCACTAGCCGTCAGATAAGTGAGTAGACAAGGCTTCAGATCATACCATCTCTCAGCCCTAGAATCTTCCAGCTGAGACACCAGACAGCGCAGAGCAGAGTTATCTCCACTGTGCCTTTTCCAGATTCCTGACCCACAGAATCCATAAGCATAATAAATGGTTGTTTTACAACACTAAGTGTTTGGGTTCTATATTGCACAGCACAGTAACCAGAATACTTGATCAATGGTAATTACTATGTCAGAACTCAAATATAATGGAATAATATTATAATTATCATCAATTTCATCATTAACATCATTATCTTCACGCTTATTATTATAATTATTATTACTACAGTATTTCATAGATGTCCTACATATTTTGTCTATGGAAATACAAAGTCAAAGAAAAAGCATGACTCAATTTATTTAAAGATTCTTTAAACTTACCTTTCCTGGAGCACATATTCCAAGCAATGAAAAATTCCTATAGTGTTTATAATGTGTTCTTGCCACTGAAGGCCTGAGTCAGGAGAAACTTCCAGAAGTGTTTGACAAGCTGTTTGTATTTGAGGGCTTTATTTTAATTATGCTGAACAATCAAGAGAATTGAAATAGAGTGCTGTAAAGACAAGCATTTTTTTGCAATTTCCAGAACACAATGCATGTTTAATGTTCCCAACTTCTTATACCAGCTATAGGAAGAAAAAAATATGGCCTAACCCAGCTCTTTCAATAGCCAGTAGATGCTTTTTTTGTGGTAATTGACAGCAAGACAATTTGCTCTTGTTTATTTGTAGTGAATTTATAGAATTGTTTTTGAAAAGTAAACCTTTCACTCTTAGTAGAAAGTGCGTACAACAGTTTTGTCTTATGGGTATCAAGGAGTGACAGCTGCGGGTACTGTGGTTGACTGCCTGACTGGTTCTCAGAAATTCCTTGGGTTAATGAGCTTTATATGTTTACATTTCATCTACCCTCACCTTTCATTTCCACCTTCTTGCTGAAACTTACAAAGGCAAAACACCTTTTGAAATATGTGAAGTAGCCCTCCTTTTTTTTCTGAAGGAAAAGTGCCAGTGTCAAGAAAGAAGGATAAAAAACAATAATGAAACCAGAAACTGCAGATGTTTCTTCATTTGTTGAATTATGCAATAGATGCAATTCTCAAGAATTGAGCACATAACCTGGATTTTGGTAAATTTTACTTTAGATGCACTATTAGTTTGTTACAGAAAGAAATTCTTGTTTTACCTCTAAATTTATTTTGTAAATGCAAATGTTTTTATTTAAGATAAGTAATGCCTAGCTGAAAATAGCATATACAATTTAATTAAAGATGAATAAAAAATCTAAATGAAAACAATAAAACAAAAACCACAAAAGTATTATATTTCAATATGAAAAAATATTTATCTGGTTTTGGATAAATGAAGAGTTTTTTTAAATATCTGTAACTATGAAAAGATCTTTAAAAATAAATTTATCCATCTTGGTTCATAAATATTTGAAACTCAGATTTATAAAATATAATTCAAATTTATTTAAAAGATAAATTTAAAAGTGCAAAAACAATGCAACATATATAATAAATAATCCCATATATACATTCATGTAGATATAAAAACATATGTAGAGAGAGACAGAGCTCTCACAAATCAATCACAGCAATAGAAAAATATGTCAAGAAGTAAAGAGGCAATTCAAAGAGATAGGCTAACAGCCTAATTAAATTATGTTCAAACTTACATAAAACAAAATACACTAAAATCAAAGCAAAAGGAGTTTTTTTAAAAAATATATCCAATTACCAGTCACCGAAATGGGAAAATCAAAATTCTCACACACAATCTCATTCACTGTTGCTAAAAATATAAATGAGTACCATCATTTTGAAGGGCAATTTTGCAATAGCTACCAAAAACGTATAAAGGTTCATATCACTTGACCCATGAGCTTCTCTCAACAACTTTTATAAAGCTGAGATAGTCCTGCAAGTCAGTGAAAATATATACAGAAGATATCCATTAGAAAAATGTAGTAGAGAATGTTTGGGAAAGAATTTCCAATAGCAGAGGATCGGTTTAACAAAGGCATACACACACACACACTCACATACACACACACACACACACACACACACACACACACACACAGCCATTAGAAAAAATAAGATTGATCTATACAAACAACTATGCTCAAATAGGATACAAGTTGTACATCGGTATTTGTAAAATAACTTAATTTCTTATAAAATAATATATGGAAAAAAATACTAAGGCCGGGTATGGTGGCTCACGCCTATAATCCAAGTGCTGTGGAAGACCAAGACAGGAGGATCACTTGAGGCCAGGAGTTCAAAACCAGCCTGGGCAACCTTGCAAGACATCATCTCTACAAAAAAACTTTACAAATTAAACAGGTGTGGCGACAGGTGCCCATAGTCCTAGCTACTCAGGAGGCTGAGGTAGGAATATCACTTGAGTCTAGGAGTTCGAGGCTACAGTGAGCTTGAGTATGCCACTGTACTCCAGCCTGGGCAACAGAGCCAGACCCTGTCTCTTAATAAACCCTAAAAACTATGCACCAAGAAGTTGATCATAGTTATCTCTAGGGATGGGATTATGATAACTTTTTCAATACATATTTCTATAATAACCAAGTTTTTATATAATGAGTTTGCACTATTTTCTAATTAAAAATTGTAAAATGCAATAAATTCACAGTAAAACAACAAAAACCAATCTGAAGACTCAAGTTTGTGTTTTTGTACAACCTACAGAATAAATCCATTTTTCAAGGTTGTAGGAGATAGCCTTGTCACTGGCAGGGACTTGTGGTATTAGAATGCAATCTATAAGCGATGTAAATATATGATCTTCAGCAGAACCCTGTTACGGACTCCATAACTGTGAATTTTAAAAAAACAAAACAAAAACCTAAAATGAAGACACCTCTTGGAAGTATGCTAAAACAGTCTTTAATACCGATTCCACAGGCTCAGATTATTGGCACTTAGAACTCAACTTTCCCTCGACAACTCTAAAAATAAAAGGATTGACTAATCAAATTCACAATATTTAAAAAGGAATATATTTAAATTGCTTCAGGGGAAAGCTTTCTGAGCATATTTAAATAATTCATTTACAGATAAAGTAAATTTTTTTTTTTTTGAGTTGGAGTCTCACCTTGTCGCCCAGACTGGAGTGCAGTGGCCGCTCCCGGCCACCACAGCCTCAACCTACTGGGCTCCAGCGATCCTTCCGCCTCAGCCTTCCAGGTGGCTGGAATTACAGGCGCACGCTACCACGCCCGGATGATTTTTTGATTTATTGTAGAAATGAGGTCTCGCCAAGTTGCCCAGGCGGGTCTCGAACCCACAGGCTCAGGCAATCCACTCACCTCAGCCTCCCAAGGTGCAGGACTACAGGCTGAGCCACCGAGCCCGGCGATAAAGTAAATTTTAATGAAACAAGAACTTCGAATTTTGTAAATGTAACCTGCATATATTCAGAACTTCAGAACTTGCTACTAGTTCGCCTGGCCTCCTCGTCTAAACCAGTTCAAGTCTGTGATTTTTTTTTAAGGGCACTGATAATGCAAACACTACTTCTAAGGCAGATTGAGGTTGTGTGTGGCTCATATGATTTAAAGAGCCCTCTCTAAAAATAAGAATAAAAAGGCACATATGTCTATGAAAATACATTGCTAGTGGTCCCTTCCAGGGACATCATTAGCTTCATGGTAAACTTGCCTCCCTCTGTTCCTCATTTTACAATCAAGGAAGAAGAGTTTTCCTCTGCCTTGATTGCAGTCATACCCTCTGAAGAACTAAACATGCTTTCCTTTTCCAGCAATTTTCATTTAGCTTCTTGACTTTCTTTTTTTCTCCCCCAAGAAGGGTTCCCTGGTCTTCTCTTGGCAGTGAATCTGTTGAATACCTTTCTACTTGGTACTTTTGGGACAAAGACAATGATTCACTTTTCCTCATAATGATTTGTTCTTATGACTGCAGAGATTCCCTTCTTATCACATCATCATTTTCTCCCAATTCTATAAAATGAAGAACACAAGGAAAGGGTAAATCAAATGTTTCTATTAGAACTCCCGCCAAAGAGAAACAGGTTCAGTTGTTTCCAAGATGATTACAAGGCAAGCAAATGGCCTTTCACTGTGTTAACATGTCAGGACCAAGAACTTTACTACGTTGTTAAAACACCGTTAGTCGTCAGGATGCAAAAACGGAACAGATTTATACTTCTTGAAGAGCTATAAATGGCAGTAGTGTGTGCACAATAATTACTCAAAGAATAGAAAACACAAAAAAAATATAAAATCCAGAGACTATGAAGACAAGTGCAACCTGATTATTACTTGCAATTTATCTTCAGACTCAAGTTGCAATATCATTTTAAAAAGAGATACAAACAGTAGAAAATGAAAAGAAACAAGAAAGGATTAGAAAAATTAGCACTGGCAAATATTGTTGATACTTTCATTCTAATACAAATGATTATTACATTTAAGTATAAGAACCACATATAATAAATTTTGGATGTTCAACTCCATTTTAAATGAATTTAAACGTTTATTTTCTTTATCCAGCATGTCTCCTTAGAAAAGTTTTCATGGGGAGTCTACATATTTCCAGTTACTTAGTTTCTCACCTAGCAATAATGAATATATGCGCATCGATTTCAAACCGTTTATTCCAGACTGACAATGAGCTGACATACTGTTTGTGCTATAAAGGCCGACATGGAAAGAGCTTTATTCAATATTTGTTTTTATTATTATCTTTGTGCCGTCTTACTAAATAGATTACTTATGAATATGGTAATGAATAATTTGGACTCATAGTTTACTTTGTTAAGCAAAGCATCAGAATCTACCTCGGGGGAATCTCTTACTTGAGTCTCAGCTTATAACATCCCTGTCAGTTAGTAAGTGGTAGGCTCCAAGTTACTGCCGAGCTCTTGAACTGAAACCTCATCAAGAGTTTCATCATTTCCTTGAGAGACAGAGAGGCCACCTTCTAAAGAGAAAACAATGATAAACAATTGCTCAAATAATTGCCACCTTATAATACACCCAGCTTCATGATCTCAGGGCACCTTTTTGGAGATTACACCTGAACTGATGTGTCAACCCAAGCCTTACAAACCAGTATAGAACATAAGTGTACTCTCTGCTTCCTAGGAAACTATAAATAAATAAAAATAGAAATAATATATTCCTTCATTACTCTAAAATTCATATGAAAGCCCAAATGCAGACCCCACACATGCATCTGGGAGACTTTACTGCAGAGACAGAGGCACCTCTCCAGTTAGTTACCGAACATACTTTCTTACCCCTTTTTTCTCTCATTCCCTCTCCCCCAAAGAAAAAGAGTCCAGTTTTGACCCCATCAAGAATACTATAAATGCTAACCTTTTTAAGTGTAGTGTCATTTTATATTTTGGCTTCTCCTAGTCAATCTCTGGGAAATCAGTCCGTTTGTGTATGTTTTAGTCCATTTGGGCCACTATAACGAGATATCATAAATGAGGTAGCTTATAAATCACAGAAATATATTTCTCACAGTTCTGGAGGCTGGGGAGTCCAAGATCAAGGCATCAGTAATCTGTGTCTGCCGAGGGCCCACTTCCTCATACACAGTGCCTTCTCATTGCATCCTCATGTGATGTGAAGAAAAAGGTAGCTCTCTGGGACCTCTTTTATAAGAGTACTAAATCCATTCATGAAGGTTCAGTCCTCATGATCTAATCACCTCCCAAAGGCCCCCACCCCTTAATTCCATCATCTTGGGGGCTAGAATTTCAACATATGAATTTTTGGAGGAACACAAACATTTAGACTATAGCATTAAAATAATTATAATACAGATTTCCAGGGAAAGGGGTGGGAGGATCTTTGGATTCTTCCTTAACTATGTGTGATTTCTTGTGCTCTAAGACACAATACCACAATCTTTGTCCACAATGGTTTACACCGGTTTGTGTCAGGAGACAACATAGTATGGTGGTTAAGAGTATGACCTCTTCAGTCTGATCTCAGCTTGGTACAGACTAATTGCAATATTTGACAAGCTACATTATTTCCAACACCTCAGTCTTCTCATCTAAAAAAAAAAAATGGAAAACTGACACAGTAAGTCCCCTACATACAAACAAGCTCCATTCTGAGAGTGCATTCGTAAGTTCAATTTGTTTGTAAGTCCAACAAAGTTAGCCTAGGTACCCAACTAACACGATCAGCTTTACCAGCTACAGCACTGCTGCTTTCACACTTGCTTCCAGACATTCTGGGCTTTAAATAAAGATACTGTACTGCAATACTCTATACAGTACTATACAGTAAAGTACACAAATGCATACTCGTAGAGTATGCATTCATGTGACACTGTATGCCAGACACATGAACTAACTTACACAATTGGCCATGCGAACACACATTCACATCTTTGAAAGTTCACATCTTGAAAGTTCACATGTAGGGAACTTACTGTAGGACAAAACCCAAGTTGTGATGCTGGGATAATTAAATGACTTAATTTAGGTAAAATATTTAGGATAGTGACTTTCATAGTGTAAATGCTCAATAAATGTGAGCTGTTGTTGTTAGAGAAAGATTCTTACTGGAAAAGAATACAGCCTGAAAATCTGTGGATATTCAAGGACTCCACCACATGTTCATTCCTCTCATCTCAATACTCAGATTCTTGCCACATTTTTCAAATTCTCAGATTCATCACACTCATCTCTGAATTCCCAAAACTCCTTGATATCCAGGGTACCCATAGCTAAACAAAAGCTTTGGCCCGGGTGACTTTTAAAACTCTTTTATTCATTTGTTCCTGGGGAAGGCAGACTGTCCGTGCACTGTGCTAATCACTAGGATATTGTAAAAAAAAAAAAGAAATGAAAGACGTTGTCTCAATCTCCTAATTGAGGGCAAGGAGGTGAGGAGGAAAGAAACAGGCAAACAAATAAACAAATAGCTACCAGTTTTCCACATCACCCTTTCCTTTAATGTGCAAATTATAATTGTCCAAGTCATGACCCAAATATTCTATCTGGCTGTTTTTGTTGTTGCTATTGCTTTGGAAATCCCCAATAAGTTTATACGTTCCACAACTCATTTCTGACCGCCACCATCCATCTCACCCTCCAGGCTGCTGCCTTGGTTTCTATCATGTGAGATTCTCTCTGAAACACTTCCCTTGCTATGCCCAGTTTTCTAACCTGCTTCACTCCAAAGAATGGACAAAGGTAAGATGGAAGGTTCTAAGAAGGCAGGGACCATATTTGGACCATACATATTTTTATAACCTTAGAGCTTATCACAATGCCTAGCACGTAGGGCAGGCACTATAAATATAGGTTGAATGTATAAATGAATATATGAAAGAATTCATGCATGAACACACAAAGCAATAAACAGAATTTTTATTTTCCTCTCTTCTCTCCCAAGTCCTGGGCACCTTACTCCTTATATAGACAGTCAAGAAGAAGCAATTCTGCTGGGCGTGGTGGCTCATGTCATAATCTCAGAACTTTTGGAGGCCAGGGAGGGAGGACTGCTTGAACCCAGGAGTTCGAGACCAGCCTGGGCAACGTAGTGAGACCTCTTCTCTACAAAAAAATAAAAAAATAAAAAATTGCAGGCATGGTGGCATGTGCCTGTAGTTCCTGCTACTCAGAAGGCTGAGGAGGGAGAATCACTTGAGCCCAGGAGTTCAAGGCTGTGGTGAGCTGTGACCATGCCACTGCACTCAGTCTGGGCAACAGAGTGAGACAACAGCTCAAAGAAGATGGAGAAGAAAAGGGAGAGGAAGAAATTTTTTAAAAGTCAGCTAGTATTTTAATCTCTACAATGATATCTTCTGTTCATAAGAAAGAAACCTTATATTTTCTTATTATTATAGTATTTCTAATTATTATAGTATTAAACATCTCAGTGGCCTCGAACCTGTAAAATTCAAAAGGCTTTCTAAAGTGGTCTTTCTCAGTCCAAAGGAACACTCCTCCTTTTCTCGTTTTGTCCAGGAAAGACACAAAAGTCATAACTTTTACATTTAATTTTCCTCCATTGTGTAACACTTTTCCTCATAACCCTCCATTTGCTCACATAAGATAAATGTATTAATTTGTTTTTGTTTTTCTCTTATTTATTTCTGAACCCATCTCTAGAAACAAGTAAACAAGAAACTACCAGTTTTCCACATCACCCTTTCCTTTAACGTACAAATTATAATAGTCTAGATGCAAGATGAGGTCTAATAAAATTGCCCCCTAGGCTTCTGGAGATCAGAAGTACACTAAGTCTGCTCTTATTAAAAAAGTAACAAACTTGAGAACTGTTCAAGATGTCAAACAACCCCCAGAAATATTACGTGCAGTGGTGTTTGGATGTATCTTGTAGCTAATTGCAAAAAATGACACAATCCTTCCCTCCACTCTAAATCACACTATATTTTATCAAATTTGTACCTCCTCCCATCAAGAAGGGGATCTATATCTCCTCGCCTTGAATTTGTACCCGCCTGCTGGTCTGTGTTGGCCAATAGTATATAACAGAAGTAATGATGTGTCGATTCCAAGCCTAGGCCTCAAGAAGTTTTGCCTACTTCTTATCTTGGAATCTTGAGCAGACACCATGGGGGGAAAAAAACCCTAGTTAGTTCACTGGGGAATGAGAGACCACATGGAGCAGAAATGAGCCAAAGCAGAGCAGGCCATTCTAGATGAGTCAGCCCCAAGCCAACTCAGCAGCTGACCACATACACATATGAACCCAGCTAAGACTAGAAAAACCTTACAGCTGAGCCAGCCCCAGTTACTGACCTGCAAAATCATGAGACAAATAAATAACTGTTGTTCAAGACAATAATTTCAGAGTGCTTTGTTACACGCAGCAAAAGCTAACTGATTCCCAGAAGCCACTGATAGTCAGAAGGCCTGTGTCTCATTTCTGTGAGCTGGGGAAATGTGTCTTGGTCACCACTGGTCTCTTCTCTCAAGTCTGAATTGTCCAGAGGCCAAAGGCTACAAGACAATGGCTGATAGACCTAGGTTAAGAAAACGAGTTTTATGGTTCCTCTTCTGCTAACCTGGAACTCCAAATGTGGTAACATTTGGAACAAAGGAAACTTAACAATGAGGTCTGCCCATACTAGAAGAGTCTGGTTTACTTTCAGTCAGGTTTTCATGGTCTGAAATTTAGTGTTGTTTCCTGTCAGTCCTCAACAGTGTGGCCCAAACCCAGACCAAGCAAGGCCAAGAGGAATGCTGGAGGAAGGAAGAACCTCTCTCCCAAGAGAAATTATGACAAATCTGTTTTTAAGAGGGACTAGGTGAAACATGAACCAAACTGCTGGTTGTGTTCCCAGTGATAAAATGTAATCTCAAGAAGGGAGAAAAAGATATATTCTCCCATTTTGGACGGGACACAGAACCCATGAGTCAGCCACCATGCCTGGGGACAGTGACAGAACACAAGCTTGATAGACGGTGGCATCCTACCAAGGAAGGCAAAGGCTCTGCAGAAAAGGCGGGCACTGTGGTGCCCAGCTGTGCGGAGAGTGTTAGTACACATGTGTCAATTCCTGAGAGCACCAGGTAATGACCCAAGGCAACAGTGACAGAAGGTTAAGGGCCTGGTATTCTGAACATGTAAACCCCCGAGTAGAACAATTCAGATGCATGGGCCGGAGGTGAACTCTGGATAAATCTGCACTACCCTAAATATCATGAGACAAATTCATTCCATTTGGCTAATGCCTCTCAAAAGCATTTAAAATACCAACAAAGTCTGGAAAATCGGCTGTGATGAGGTTTCTCATTTTCAAGATCAACAACCTGCCAGCAACCGTGAGAAAAAGAGTGATTTCTTGCCTCCTGAGGAAACGTGAACTGTGTCTCCATCCCCTCCCAGTCACCGCAGCCTCCCGCGTCACCCCTGTCAGTCTCACTAATAACGCCACCGTCAGGCAGGCACGCGGATGTCCCCTACAGTGAAATGTTTGCTTCAGTTTCTAATCGAGCCACTCTCTCATCAGCATGGCTTTCCAGCAAGCAGCCCAAGACTCTTCCTCCCTTCGCATCATCGCGTGACTTGACACCCTGCAGCAGAAAGCCACCCTCACAGATGCCTAACAAATGCTCTCAACCTGAAAGAGAGAGGGACGTTTTCATCAGCCTCTGCGATCAGCTTGTCAGCTTGGAGG
Organism: Tarsius wallacei; assembly: GCA_963574415.1. NCBI lineage: Eukaryota > Metazoa > Chordata > Mammalia > Primates > Tarsiidae > Tarsius > Tarsius wallacei. The sequence continues at coordinate 49,145 of CAUYQG010039479.1, read as the reverse complement.
AGAGAAAGACAGGGGGAGAAGAGGCAAGAAAGCCTGCGAGAACAAGGTCCTCCCTGCCCTCTTGTCAAAAGAATTATAACTGTTCTGTTTATTTACTAACAAAGATGTCAAGTCCTTTGCAAGCCCAGGGTTTTACATGTTGATAATATCAACAACAACAACGAAAGGCTGGGATTTTTCTTTTTCTCCTGCTCCTTTGCTTATTAGACTGTCATCAAAGAACTCAGGACTCAGGAAGACAAAGTCATTGCCACCATGGCCTGAGGAACTTTACTCTTCACCAGCAATCACACCTAGGAGATGGCGGGGCAGGGCAACACATGTTGCTTTCAAACACTGCTAGAAATGCTATTTTTAAAATAGTTGGGGTTTCTCTGCTTTTACAATACATCATGATGTTTCTTAACATTCTTCAACACTGGACTCCAAAGTGATTGAAAACACACTATGTTCCCAGATTCCTTCGGCCAGTGCTGAAATGCACAAATAAGACAGACAAGCATGGGATGACTATCACAGTTTCTGACTAGGAAGTAAGAAAGGTGTGTGTGTATGTGTATGCGTATGTGTGTGTGTGTGTGTGCGCGTGCGTGTGTGTGTGTGTGTATGTATACTTTTTTTTTAGTGAGAGTCTCACTGTCACCCAGGTTGGAGTGCAGTGGCACACTCTCAGTCACAGTAGCCTCTACCTGCTGGGCTCAGGCAGTCCTTCTGCTTCAGCCTTCCAAGTAGCTGGAACTGCAGGCATATGTCACCACACCTAGCTAATTTTTTGATTTATTGTAGAGATGAGGTCTCGCCAAGTTGCCCAGGCTGGTCCCGAACCCCTGAGCTCAGGCAATCCTCTCACCTCGGCCTCCCAAAGTGCTGGGATTACAAGCGTGAGCCACCGTGCCTGACTAGAAAGGTACATTTAAATGTTGTCACCGTCATTCCGCTGGACACTTCAAGACTCAATGTGCTTGCAGAGGCAAAGTGGGTTCCTGGGTTGGCTTAGTATTCAATTGACCTTCACCTTTCAAAATCACTGGGTTCAGAGAGGTCAAAATGCAGATTCTGGGCTGGCATGAATCAGCATTTTCATGGTCAGTCACATTTTAGGTCAGTGCTTTAAACAAGCCCCCCAGAAGAGGCTTATTTATTAAACCAGATGCGGTCTACTGTATCTGTCACTGGGATTTGTGCCTGAGGATTCTTCAGACACCAAGACGTTATAATTAGTAGCTTCTTACTGTTTGTTTGTTTTGCATTTTTTAAAATAACATGCCTACGTTTGTAAAACCTACGTGAGCTGAAGACAACATCTTTGCCTTCTATAAGCCTTAGAGTTAGAAACCTCTAGCGCAGATGAACACGTAGAAAATCATATTTGCCCACATGCAATAATGGAACTCCCAGACACGGTAACGGAAACAAATTGGCAGTTGGTAGTGAAAAAAAAATTGAACTGTGACTTCACTCTCCCTAGTGATGAAAGAATTCCCCCAGGAGCACTCCCGTGTCCTCTCCAAGGAAATGCAGAAGTGTGTTTGACGGGTTTCTCCAGAAAAGGCCTGTAAGATTTCATAGACAAAGGGACCGCAGGCTCAAAGGGCCCCAAAGGGGGCACGAAGGGAGCAAATCTCCAGAGAACACAGCAGCTATTCACCATACGGGGCTTGGAGAGGCCCAGGAAAACCTCTCACAGGGAAGAGGCATTGAGGAAGGGTCAGAAGAAGGAAATTCCCTGGCGATGCCAAGCGTGGCCCCAGGGAGGGCTGGCGTTCCAACTCCAACTTCTACCAGCCTCCCAAAATGCCCAAGTGTTTTTTAGTAAAATCAACACCCTTTACTATGAACAACTGACATTTCTTTCTCTTTCAGAATGAATAAGTCACCTTGGGCCGGGCACAGTGGCTCATGCCTGTAATCCCAGGAATTTGGGAGGCCGAGAGGGAAGGATTGTTGGAACCCAGGAGTTCAAAATCAGCCTGGACAGCATAGTGAGACCTTGTCGCTTAGAAAATAAAAATTAAAAAATCATCTTAAGAAAATATTGTTCTTTTTATCGGTCTGCAACACAAATCTTATTTTGAACATATATACATAAATATGTATATATATTTTTTGTTGTTGTAAGTTGGAGTCTCACTCTGTTGCCCAGGCTGGAGTGCAATGGCACGCTCACAGCCACTGCAGCATCAACCTGCTGGGCTCCGGCAATCCTTCCGCCTCAGCCTTCCAAGGAGCTGGAACTACAGGCGCGCGCCATCATGCCCGGCAAATATTTTGATTTACTGTAGAGATGAGGTCTCGCCAGACTGGTCTTGAACCCCTCAAACCCCTCAGCTCAAGCAATTCTTTTGCTTTTGCCTCCCAAAGTGCTGGGATTGCAGGCATGAGCCAATGCGCCCGGCCTGAACATATATTTTCTGGGCACAAAACTGAGCCTTTTCATTCACCCTCCCTCCAGCTAAGTCACCTCTAAATAGAACAAGTGGAGTGGTCACTGCCTTTGTCTTAGTCCTGGCCTGGAAAAATTACTCATTCTCTTAGGAGCTTTTTAATCATTATTATTCTCTTTTGTCCCCCCATCAGAAACATTCAGGATTAGCCTATGTGATTTCTATGTTCATGTAGCTGAAATACTACATTTTTATTATTCTCAAGCTACAGAATATTAGAACTCTGTTTGCAACAAACCAACACCCAAAATCATCTTGTGCTTTGCCTTAATTTGGCACAAGGCTCTGCTGGTTCTGATTTGATCTCTTGATAGTTGCTAAGCTTCTGATGGAGGGAAAAAAATTAATTCCATAAATGGTCCTTTGGTGATCAGGGGATCTTAACCGCTAAGCTTTATTTGTTAGTAACTCCATCCTCCGCGTGGGTCCATTTCTCCCTGCACATACCGCAAATTCCATCTGTGTCTGTGCCAGCTGCTGGCAAGCACCCACACCACCCTTGCTCGCCATGATCAAGTTAGAATGTGTAGCAAAATAAACCCTCAACGTTGTAGAGTCTAATAGAAAATTTAATCCATCTCTATTTTCACAAGTTCTGCTCTTACTGTAAATTTTGTTTTTAACTGGTGGATGCCATCCTGTGGGGAAATTTGGTAATACCAGGCCATTGCTAGCTCACCTCTGGTCCGCTCTGATGCAATTAGCAAGCAACTAAATAAACGTGCATTTGACACTCCGCTAGCCCTGAGATGGAGCTCACAGAAGCCCAGGATGGGACAGCCTGAACCTCCAACTCCCATCAGTGAGCACGGCCTAAATAAGGTACTGAAAAGCCACTAGCAACTCCATCAGGGAACTGGTTTTGTTCCACGGATGATTATTTCCTGCGCCACATATAAAATCTCGTTGCATCTTTACAACATCCTCCTAAAAAGGCTGCGTGATTGTTTTTTTCCTTAAAAGAGCAGAAAGAAAAAAAAATGTGCGATGTTCTTTCTCAGGGAGGTAAGAACTCAATTCGGTTTCTCACAGAGCTGCTGCCCACCTCACCAAATGAATCAACCTGATTAGCTGTCGAGTACAAACTGCTGAGAGCCCACCACGGCGCGGTCACCTTTACACTTAACAGCACAGGAAAATTACAATTTCAAAAAAAAAAAAAAATTTCGTCACTTACTTTAAAACAGCAAATCCAGCCATTGTCATGAGTGTTGCTTAACACAATTTCATGCCCTCTCAGCCTTGCTAAGCTACGTTTTCTCCTCGCTGTCTTTGCACGGGGGAAAGTGAGTGATTAAATCTGGCATCCTCACCACAGGCAGCTGCCTATATGCTTCTAAAAGCACTAAAGAAGGCTGTTGTCCTAGAGGTGCCACCAGAGGAAAGTGGTAAGCCAGGAGTGGCCCATGAGAGTGACCATATTTGCCCAGCAGTGCTTACTCCAGAAGTGGGTGATACTGGGGTAAGAGAACCCTCTTTTTTTTCCCTCTGGAGACTTTAATATTTGAGTCAGAGAAATAAAAAGACGATAGAAGGATTAACAGGAGAAATGGCATGTAAGTGTATTATGTGCATGGGGGTGTCACAGGAGTCCCCAATAACCCAATGAGATTTAGAAGCTCAAATACCTTTTCCGTAGGAGAGAGGGAAATGGGAGCTGCAGACAGTCTTAGAGAAAGAATAAATGATTTTTTAGGAGAGACGAATAGGCTCAAAGAATAGACAATAGCCTAAGACAAAGTCTGTCTGGGTGTGGTGTCGACTCTGGCCTTCCTACAATATGCATCCTTCTCCCTCCTGGTTGATGAGATATCTGGGGAAGGGATTCACAACAATTAAACTTTTTTTTTTTTTTGAGTCTCACTCTGTCACCCAGGCTGAAGTACAGTGGCATGCATGCTCATGGACACCGCAGCCTCTACCTGCTAGGCTCAGGTGATCCTTCTGCCTCATCCTTCCAAGTAGCTGGAACCACAGGTGAGCACCACCACACCCAGCTAATTTTTTTTATTTATTGCAAAGACGAGGTCTCACCCAGTTGCCCAGGCTGGTCTCGAACTCCTGGACTCAGGCAATCCTCTCACTTCTGCCTCCCAAAGTGCTGGGATTACAGACGTGAGCCACCATGTCCAAACATCTTCTGAAAGAGTCAGCCGTTAAGGTAGATAGGGAAATTTCAGAGAAAGCCGTTCCCTGCATTTGTTGCTCCCAGGTTCTTTCAGTTTGAAGTCCAAAGCAGCATATTTTGGGGTATTATTTCTCTGAGCCCCAAGAGTAACTTATCACATATGATAGGTACTCCCTTGTACTAAGGTAATTTGAATATTTTTCCCATTTCCATGTTTGGACTGTGAACTCCTGCAAAGCAAGAAAATCTTTTGAGAAAACAAAAAATGAGTGGTGCCTTGCAAACATTAATTACAGGACTTAGAAACTTATTTTAAAAGGGGGAAGCAGTTAAAGAAAACCTAGTGCCCTTTGCTTAAGGAATATTCCCTTTAAATCATCTAACGGCGCCATAGGCAAAGAAATGTTTTGTCAGCTTTCAAACTTATCTATTTCCCCCCAATAACAAAGAAAAATCAAAGCCTTAAATGGGAAGTTCTACAATAATAAATACCCATAAGAAACACCCAGCTCACCTAGCGAGAGAGAGAGAGAGAGAGAGAGAGAGACAGAGACTGACCACCTTATTTAAGCTTTAACATTCTGGGGTAGATAACTCTTTGTTTTGGGGGCCTGTGTATTGTGGATATTTTGTGACATCTCTGACCTTTACCTACTAGATACTGGTCACATTACTCCTCCACTCCCATTTGTGACAACCAAAAATAGCTTCCTCCAGTCACTGCCAAAGGTTCCCTAGGGGGCAAAATAGACCACGTGAGAACTGCTGATTTAAAGTTAACTTAAATTTAGGATGAACTTCCCAAAAGGAATAAAATATACAAGAGATTTCACCCAGCACATTTTTCCATCTGCATCATGTGATATTCACTTAACATCTTTTGGAGTTTCATCCTGATCTTTTGGAATCGAATTAAGAATGTAAAACAGAGGGTTCTCCATATCACAACCTCTTAAACCTGTTAAACCATTCTTGAGAACTGGGGACAACTGTACTCAACTCTGGCCCTGACTCACTGGAGAACCCAGACCAGATTAAGCTGCGGCAAGTGCTAATCATTAGACTGAGGCAGGACATTCAAACACCGAGAGAGGCCTTTGCCCCTTCAAATTTTGAATCTCTCTAGACGCTAAAAATGTAAGAAATTTCCTATCAGGGTAATAGAAAAACATTGACTGTTTTTGTGACCAATAATAGAAAATTTAATCCAAACTTCACTTCATTTTTTTTTTAACTTTTAAATTTTTTGTTTTAAAGATGTGGGGTACAATTCAGGATTAGGCATACAAATATTCATTATGCAGGTATCCTTGTTGATGAGGTGTGCCTCCCCATCCCCAGGCAGATTCCCGCTACTGCCAATTCCACCTCCCTGTCCCACCATCACCCCGCAGTTTCCCGCTACTGCCAACCCTTTTCTTATAGTATTACGAGAGTTGTTCAAGGTCCGCCTATGAGTGAGAACATGTGATATTCAGTTCTTTGTTTCTGTGAAAGATCACTCAGTATTATAGACTCTAAGTCCATCCAGGTTGCTGTGAAGTTCATGATTTTGTTCTTCTTTATGGTGGCATAATATTCCATTGTGTGTATGTACCACATTTTTTTTAGCCAGTCCTCTTTTGAAGGGCAGCCGGTTGGTTTTATGTTCTTCCTGCTGTGAACAATGCTGCGATAAACATACGTGTGCAGGTATCCAAACTTCACTTCAAAAGTGGAAAGAATTGTGGCTTATAAATATGAAAACTCATCAGAGAGGTACCTCAGACCTCAGAATTGGCAGATCTATGATGATATTGTGGAAGTCGAAATACAAACGGAGAGACGAATCTCCAAATTTAACATATTATTTGGGAAGAAAGAATAGCAATTCAGGGCATACGTGCAGAACGGGTGGTCTGTGGTATGTCTGAATAACAAATAGAGGGTTTGGGGTTTTATGAAAAAGAGAAAATGCCACAAGTGGTCCTGAGAAAAAGTTCACTGGTGTTATTAAAGTTCTGAGGAGCGGGCCACTCTGATTGGTGGGTGACCGCAGTGGGCAAAACTGGTCCTAAAGTTTCAGCAAGTGATCTCAGCAGCTATAGATAAAACTGGTCACAGGTTACAACAAGCAGTTTCAGCAGCAGGGCTTGCAGATAATGACAGCAATGTTATATACCCTGAATGCTTTAATCCCCTGGCCCCTCGTCTCTGATGTAGTTGGGTATGACTAGAAAGACCCAAGCTGTATCAAGAACTTTCACATCTCACATCTCCCGATTAAGATCTCTCTTTGCAAATATCACTGATCAACTATTTTGCCGTTAGGCTGAATAGACCCTCAACTCGGGGATGGACTTTTGCCAGTTGTCTTCCATCTGCGGAAAAGTATGGGACCTGTGTCAGGGACCCAGGCCACATTTGAGTAACAAAGAAAACAGATGGAAAAATTTTCTCGGGGAAAGTGTGGTTGGTGTCCAGCTTCAGGATGCTCCATCTTATCAGTTCCATAGGCAACAGCAATTGTCTCAAGTTTGAGCTACTGTTATCCTATTGGAAGAGTTGGCTTTGCAAAGATTAGACAGGCAATAAGAACAAAACTTTAAAATCATGTTACAAAAAATAGCAGCAATATATATCCAGTTTGAATAAAACTTCTAAACCATGAGCCTAATTTTGAAGGTAACCAACTAAATAGATATAAAATTCCAGAAGTATCTGGTGAGATTTGTTGAAACCAGGTGGCTTGTTGTTTTTTGTTGTTATTGTTGTTTTGGAGGTTTCTTTGTTTTGTTTTAGTCTTGTATAATTGTGTTTCTACTTCCACAGAGGAATTTATCCACGTGTCAGTAGTGTTAGCTATTGCACAAACACCACCCTGTTCATCTGGTGAGTAATCTAGGGCAATTCTTTTATCTAATACTACTTTAGTGAGAGAATTTAGGGAAGTTTATTGACTCACAACAGTCTTAGCTACTATAGTTCCAGTCATTAAAGATAGGTTGTTTTTTGTTGTTGTTGTTTTTTGTTGTTGTTGTTTTTGGGGTCTCACTCTGCCATCCAGGCTGGAATGCAGTGGCACAATCACAGCTCACCACAGCCTCAACCTCTTGGGCTCAGGAGATCCTTTCACCTCAGTCTCCCGAGTAGCTGGGACTACTGATACACACAACCACGCCAGGCTAGTTTTTAAAAATTTATTGTAGAGATGAGATCTCACTATGTTGCCTAGAATGGTCTCAAATTCCTAGGTCAAGCAGTCTTCCCACCTGGGTCTCCCAAAGTGATGGGATTACAGGTATGAACCACCATGCCAGGCCTGATAGGTTTCTGATTGTTGTTTCTAAGTGACTGATTTTTTTTTTTAATTTTAAGTATGTGGGGCACAATTCAGGGTTAGGTATACAAATGTGCGTTATGCAGGTACCCTTGTTGATGAGGTGTGCCCCTCCCTCCCCTGGCAGTTTCCCTCTACTGCCAATCTCTTTCTTATAGTATTATGATAGTTGTTCAAGGTCCGCATATGAGTGAGAACATGTGATACTCAGTTCTTTGTTTCTGTGATAAATCACTCAACATAAATCCATCCAGGTTACTGTGAAGTTCATAATTTTGTCCTTCTTTATGGCTGACTTTGATCCAAAGGAGAAAGACTGACAACCAAGAGCCATCGAGCTGGGTGCATGCCTCCTAACAGTATCTCTTTTAATAGGATGGTATAAGTTGATAGGTGCCAGCCAGTGTTCAGATTTTGCTAACTTAAATTTAAACCAGAAATATTCTAAACCACAGTGACCTTTTATGTTCCATGTATTGAAGCATAATATTGCCCATTCATAGAATTGATGATCAAATACCCACAAAGAAAAATGTATCCTGGTGGGGCACAGCAGGAATCCCAGGTGGGGGACTTTGCACACTAATAGCTATTCATAGGAAGGTGTCAACAGTATTTATCCAAGGTTCTATTATCCAGTTATTACATTGTTGGAGATCATCAACAATTAAAGGATTAGAATCGTACATATTTTTGCAATTTTTCAAGTCCTATTTTTTATATTTTTAAAATCTAATTTCAAAGCCCTTCTGATAGATTGTAGGGACTGCTAGTGTGAAATAGAAAATCTGAACATGTGGGCCTAAAAGTTTGATTTTGTTAAAAAAAAAAAAAAGAGATGCACAATCTAAACAAATAGTTACATTAGGAACTAAAAGTTCACTTTCATTATGAACAGATCAAGATTGGGGGTAATAAATCCAATAGTAAGTTGTATTTCCACCTTTGGCAAATGATTGGGTATGTAGACCTAACTTTTCAGGAAAACGTAGGCCATAAGAAAAGACCAAAAAGAAAAAGAAAAGGGTACGCTGGTCTGCTCTGGGCATCTTGGTCTAGCAGTCTACTGCAGATGTCTTCTGCTTCATCTCCGAGTGGGTTTGAGTTTTAAATCCCTTGTCAGGTGCTGCTTCAGTCAGGAGTAGGAGCTTTTTTAAAAATGAGACATGTGGATCCAGGCGTCAATGCCCTTTAGTTTGGTGGCATGGGGATTGGGGAGAAGGACTTGATATAAGCCTTTCCAGCAAAACCGGAGAGAATGCTTATGTTGGTGTTGTTTCCAGTAGACTCAGCTGCCAAGCTGCAGATCATGGTGTTTTAGGTCTCTGTCTCCCAGGAACATGCTGTGGAAAGACAGTTCTACCAAAGTATGATTTTTATTTGTTGCTTTAATGATGTCTTTACAATATTGAGATTTGACTCCTTTTATCATTTGAGGGACAAAAACAGAGGGAGTCAAGTATATAGGACAGCCTATGACTATTTCAAAAGGTAAAATCTAAGGAAGTTCCCTTCAGATTTCATAATACCAGAAAGAATTTTAAGCCAAAGAAGGTGAAGAATTTCTATAAATTTTACCTGCTGGGTTTTTATAGTTCCATTTGTTTGTTCTACAACACCAGAAGACTGGGGGATGGTAGCCAAATATTCAGTTCAGTTGGCTGTAAGATTAGCCAAACTGAACAGACTTGTTTTATTGCATGACCAGTATAATGGGTTCCCTGATCACCATGTAGTTCAAGTGGAGTTCCCTAGGTGGGAATAATTTTTTCTAGAAGAATTTTGGCCATGGATGAAGCAATGGCTTGTCTACAAAGAAATGTCTCCACCCAAATGAGAGAACAGGCAAACCATTACGAGTACACACATATATACTCACGAAAAGGGAATAGTTGGATAAAAATCCATTTACCAAACCTCAAAGTCTCATTAGGTAAATTTAAACATTCAGTATCAGCAAGTGTAGGACTCTCTGGATTAAATCCAGGACAAGTAGTGCAAGTCAAATATGCATTTTTTGCAGCTTTTTGTTACATCGACCCACAATATTGTTTCATAAAGACACTCAGTGATGGCAATATCCAACCAGTCCAAGAAACTCTTGAAGTTGTTGTTCAGTTTCAGTTTTAGGGAATTGTAGGATACATTGTATTCATCCAGGGTCCAAATGTAGTTCTGCTTCAGAAATCAAATGATCCAGGTATTTAATTTGGACCTGAACCAGTTGTCGTTTTTTTGTTTTGTTCTTGTTTTTTTCAGAGACCTTATTTCCCTTGGTGACTAGGAGTTTTAACAAATATACACAGTCTTCATTACAGGCTACCTGTGAGAAAGAACAAAGATATAAGTCATCCACATATTGTAGTAAGAATACTACAATTTTTGAGGAAAAGTCACATCTTCAAAATCAGCCTTCAGAATTTGAGAGAAGTAAGGACTTTCAGTACAGCCCTGAGCCATAACAGTCCAGGTATGTTGTGGTCTTTCCCAGATGAAGGCAAATAAGTATTGACTGTCTTGATCAACTGGGATGCTAAAGAAGGCACTGTAAAGCTTATTTAGAGTGAAAACTTACTGCCGGTTGATATTGAGGTCAGTAAGGCATGCAGATTTGAAACTATGAGAGGATGGGGTATAGGAATATCATTTATAGCACAAAAAAATCTTGAACAAATCTCCACTCTTGACCGTTAGGTTTTCTTACTAGGAGAATGGGAGTATGAAAAGGGCTGGTACAAGAATTTATTAAGCCTTGAGTCTTGTGTTTTTCAGTGATGGACTTTATGTCTTATAAGGCAAATTGACTCAAGGGGTCTCATTTAATGATTGGCAAGTGTTTGGTGAAGTCAGGTTGGATTTTGATTGGGAGTGCACTATAAATCCCATAGACAGCAGTTTTTGATGTGACCCATAAAGACACAGGTGTCTGTTCTGATAAGGAATTTTGGAAATCAGCAGAGATGTATTTGGAACATGGGGCAGCATAACAAAAAAGCAAAGCATCACTGGTAGAGTCCTTTGACCAGAGGTTGAAATGATAGGCACTATAGAGTTAAAGAAATCCAAGTTAACTTTGTTTTGAACCAGATTTGAGGATAGTGTTCAGAAATGAATGCCCCCAGATGAATATTCTCAGAGAAAGCAATTGAGACCCTAAATGCTACAACTGGAAGCCACGAGTGCTGATTGTCACTATTGTAAATATCTAGGCTGATGGAATAAGAACTGCCCTGAACTTAAACGAATTAGACAGTTTTCTTCATATGACCCTCCAGTTCCTCCTCCCTGCCCCACCCAATGAAGAGGTTTCAAGGATTTACAGGGGTTTTCCCCACTCTCTCTTAGTCACCTTGGGGAGACTACTTTTCAAATTGACAATGAGTTTTTAACTGTTCTCATAGATACAGGAGCAACCTTGTCAGTGCAGAAATCCAGAAGCAACACAAACCAAGAGTGCGTTCTGGAGTGGGCAGCATTATTTTTTGTTACATAGAAAATAAGAGAGGGGGGGGGGTCAATGAAGCAAAGTTGAAATTTTTACAATTCTGATTAGTGAGCAGTGACCTTCTACAAAGACAACGCAAATATGCAGTTCACATATACAGGGTAGAAAGTTAACTAGCATGTAGGTGTCTTAAAGTCTGTAGAGGGCTTATTGATTTTGTCCTGTTTTTGTGCCTTTATCTGATAGGGAAGGTTGTAATCAGTACATGTCAGTGAAATATTTGACAGACTCCAGCCTGTAAACAAGAGTACAACTTGAGTTTATAGGCCTACTTTTTATTACCTATGTGTCTAAACTCTTGAGCCCCTTTAATTTTTTTGTGTTTGTTTTTTTGACAGTCCAATAAACTATTAGGTACATCAAACTCTAGAATTATTTCTCCTTTTTGGGAGAAGGAGATGCCATCAAAGTTTTTCTCAAAAAAAAAAAAAAAAAAAATCCCAGTAAGTGAGCTGGAGTTGATTCCACCAGTAAGAAAGGATGAATGTCCTGTAAAGATCCAAACAGAAAGTAGACTGGGACAGAAGAGCTTTCGATGGTTTTTATGAGACACACACCATTTGAATTTCTTATTAATCTGAGGCACGGCTGGTGGAGGTTGATAGGGCTGAACACCAAAAAGATCGCTCCTGTGTCTATGGGAACAGTTATTACCTCGTTCTCGATTTGAAAAGTAGTCTCCCCAAGGTGACTAGGAGAGAGTGAGGGAAAACTCCTGTAAATCCTCGAAGCCCCTTCATTGGGTGGGGTAGGGTGGAGGAACTGGAGGGTCATGTGAAGAAAACTGTCTAATTCATTTAAGTTCAGGACAGTTCTTATTCCAACAGCCTAGTTATTTACAATAGTGACAATCAGCACTCCTGGATTCTAGTTGTAGCATTTAGGGTCTCAATTGCTCTCTCTGGGAGCATTCATCTGTTGTAGACAAAGATTTGAAGTTTTAGTGACTTTCTTTTTATTGACACTATCTAGAGTGCAAGCCAATTGATTTGCCAAATTAACAAGATCAGTAGTTGGCATGGTCTTCTATTTTAGGCAGACTCTTTTGACTGGTTGAGAAAGTTCTTGGGGAAGACCATTAACAAACACAGATTTAAAGGTGACTCTATCTGTAGCCCTTCACATAATGAAAAGTCCAGTCTTGCTCTTGCAAAATGTGTCAGTTGCTAAAGCTATCAGCTGCATCAGTGAGTAGGTCCAGCTCTGTTTTTTTATTCTGAGTTGTAAATGAAAAATAAAATAAAATAAAATGAGGGAAAACTGTAACAAATAAAATAAAGGTGACTCTAGCAGAATCAACATGCTTGGGAAGGCCAGAATTTTCCCTAGATATAGCTTAGAGCCTGATATAATAGTTATGGACTGGTTCATTTGGCTGTTGGATGCAAGCTTAAATTTTATTCCAGTCTATGGCTTTAGGAAATGCTTTGATAGAAATTGTTTGCAAGTTGCTGAGCCTGTTTTCAATATTGTAGACCAAATTCTGGGGACGTGTGGACAGGCCTTACTAAATCCTATTGGGGAGGTGTCCAACCTGCTTTTGCCACCCAGTTTTGGGCCTGGCCTTCTCCCACAGTGTGCAAACAAATTGGTAAAGACCAGAGAAGCCTGACTACTAAGCCTGGACTGTGATGTTGAATCCACCTTGAAATGACGGGCATCTTCAGTACCTTTAGGAAATTATTTGGCTATAGCACAGAGTTCAGCTTTAGTCCACAGGATATAAGAAATCTGGGTGACCACGGGATCCTTTAAAGGACGAGTTTGTACAAGCTGAGGTTGAGAGAGGGTGTTAGTGGAAGAAAACATATCAGAAAAGAAAGGAAGTGTGGAAAGTGAAAGATTGAGAGGAGAGAGACAGTAGCTGATTCCTGACATACAGGAAGATGTGAGACTTCTAAAGCTTCTTTTCTTCTTTTCCTTTTCTTTTTTTTTTTTATGGTCTTTGTTAATTTAGAAACAGTAGGCCAGGTGCAGTGGCTCATGTCTATAATCCCAGTACTTTGGGTGACCGAGGTGGGAGGATTACTTTAGCCCAGCAGTTTGAGACCAGCCTGGGCAACATAGAAAGATCACATCTCAATAAATAAATAAATAAATAACAGTATTTTGGAACAAAGCACATTTTGATTCCTGATTGCACGTAGATGCCTCAATCTACCAATTAAGGTTTCTGTTTCATTCACATTGATTAATTTTACAGCCTCTGTTTTCTAGTTTTTTGTTTGTTTGTTTGTTTGTTTGTTTTTGAGTTGGAGTTTCACTCTGTCGCCCAGACTGGAGTGCAGTGGCCGCTCCCGGCAACCGCAGCCTCGACCTGCTGGGCTCCGGCGATCCTTCTGTCTCAGCCTTCCAAGTAGCTGGAACTACAGGCGCGTGCTACCACGCTCAGCTAATTTTTTGATTTATTGTAGAGATGAGGTCTTGCTTGCCCAGGCAGGTCTCGAACCCGCGGGCTCAGGCAATCCACTCACCTCAGCCTCCCAAAGGTGCGGGATTACAGGCTGAGCCACCAAGCCCGGCCCTGTTTTCTAGTTTTTTCCTGAGATAAATTTATGCTAGTTTAGAGAAGTTGAAAAGACCCCAGGAAAGCCATTGTAATTCCAGGTCATCTTTAGTAGACCAGGTGCAGTGACTCAGGCCTCTAATCCAACGTATTGGAAGGCAAAGGCTGGAGAATCTCTTGAGGCCGGGAGTTCGAGACCTTTGGTATATTCAGTTCATCAAGATTAGAAAACATATGACGATGGGCCGTACTGCCGAAGCATGTAACCAGCTGGAGTCTTCCGGGGGGTTGTTTTGGCATGGCTTTGAATTTTGAAAACCCGTTGTGCTCCAGTTTAATGCCAAATACACAAAAGCCAATAAAACACTAGCTCCCAGTGCACAAAAGCCAAATTAAAACGCAAGCACCATGGAGAAAGAAAGAACGTACTTATCCGGAAGGACAAAAATTCTCTCCAAATGAAGGGGAACATCCCCTCATCCTAACCTCAAGATCAAACCTCACAGCCTCTGTCAACAGACCCTTCCCCACAGGAGGTCTCCCAAACAGGAATGGGGAAGAGCACTCCCCAACCAAATCCCAAATCCCACATAAAACAGAACCCAACCAAATCTGGGAGTTCTGTCGAAGAAAAATCACCAGGGGAAAGAAAGGGGTGACCGGTGGAAGTGGGGGAGGGGTGCTCAAAGGGTGGCTCATGCCATAATTCATTTCAAGGGTTGTTGATTCTCCCCCCAAGATAAATCAACTTTGGACCCCACTTATGACACCGTGTGTGTCGAAGTCAAAATAAAAATGTTGAGATGAATCGCTTAATTTAATATTTTATTTAGGAAAAAAGAATTGCAATTTGGGGCATACACCCAGACAAGGTAGCCTTCAGTATGTCTAAAAAAAAACCCAAAAAATAAACAAAAAAAAACAAAGAAAAGATTTAGAGAAATGTTATGTGTGGTTTTGGGAAAAAATTCATTGGTGTTAGTAGCACTTTGGGAAGTTGGCAAACCCTGATTGGTGGCCACACTGATGGTGGGAAAATTAGTCCCAGAGCTGCAACAAGGGATCTCAGCAGCTGTAGATAAAACTGGTCTTAGGTTACAATGAGAAGTTTCGACACAGGGGGCTTGCGGAGAATTCTATTTCTAGAACCATGTTATGTGTACTGAGTGCTTGTCCCCCCTGGCGCCTCAACTCTGCTTTAGTTGGGTATGACAAGAATGACACAAGTTGTATGATCAACTTTCACAGTACAATGGAGTGACCCAGCTCATCCTCTCTGCCTCTCTGAAGATTCGTTCTTTTCATAGTATTAGGTATACATTTATTCTTTCAAGTTGGGAGAAGGAATCTAACATCTCTTTCTCCAAGAAAGAGTCCTGGAGCTCAGTCAAGTTGGACTATGTAAGTCATGTCCATTCCTGAACCAGTGACTACGGATCAGAGCCATTCCTGGACTGAAGGCAAAGGGAGCAGATGAGTGATGGACAGAGCCAAAGGAAATCTGGGTGGTATTTGGAAGTGGGGACGGAGGAGATGAGTTCCAGAAATGCTATAAATACCATCCACTACTGTGGTCAGGTTTTCAATATTTACGTTTAAAAATTACACACTTAAAGCAAAAATCACAATGCAACATATTTTGCTATTTGCGATATAATTACTGAATTGGTTTTTAAAGCACATATCAGTTAATGTGTTAACTGATATGCATTTTAAGATATATATCAATTCAAAGTGTGCTACATTGAAGTGGTTTGGGAATTAAAAGTTTGAAATGTAGGGTGATCATCTTTCAATGCTTTATTTTATAACTACATGTAACTTCTCCAACTTTTTGAGATTATAGCAAATCTAAATGTGACACCCTTTCTGAATATAAAGCTCTGACCCAATGACCCTCCCAGGCAGCTTTTGTCACCACCGCCATGACCACAGACAGGGTTTCCACTCTTTGGTCCTTGAGTTTTGTTAGTAAGCTTGCAAAGATAGTCATAAAATTAGAAATAGAGTTCACGTTCAAATGATCAAAAGAAATATAAATATCCCTGGCTAGAGCGTATTCAGAAAAGTAAATTCCCTGTTAGGGAGAATTACTTAACAGACAATTTCCATGAAGGTGAGTACACACCGCACTAAAGAGCTTTAGAGATTGGGAAAAGGCTAAAGTTAAGCTGAGCTCCCTGGAGGATTGTTGAAGCAGTTTATTTTAAATATGCTAAAATGTTAGGGTATTATCTTTCTAATAAGATGAGATCAAAGAGGAGTCAACAAACAGAACTAAGAAAATAGATGCTGTTTCAGAGTTCAAAAGTTCAGTGGTGTGTGTGCCTTTGGGTTTCCTGCTGCCTTCTCTGTGGTTGTAAGAATGTTCAGGATTGTCAGGAGAGCTTGGAGAGAACCCAGTAGGATTTCTTTGATATTTCTAAACGTAAAGGCACCCTCTCGCTTCCACATGGGCTATGTTCTAAGAGCTTAGGTTGTGAGTTATTTATTAAGACTCGGTTTGCATTTTTTTCCTAGATACACCCAGCTAGCTAAAGCGGCTGAAGCACAGCTTTGTCCTGAGAGTTTTGTGACGCTTAAATGCCAAGCTACAGGGTTCTGTGAGCAAGGGCATTCAGGATCTCAACTTGGAATGGCAGGAGCACAGAGAAGAAAGGGAAAATATGAGATTACAGCAGACCTAAAGTGAAAACCACTGGAACCCAGGGATTCCAACGAGGCAGTAGGAAGTGTCCTTCTCTCCCCCTAGCCCAGCCTTTAGCCCCATCTCTCTGGGTCACTCTCAGACTGGGGTGTGAGAAGGTTGCTTTTGACTTGATCTTTTTGTTTTTTATCTTGTTTTGTTTTTGAGTCGAGGTATCGCTCTATCACCCGGGCTGGAGCGCAGTGGCACAATCATGGCTCACCACAGCCTCGATCTCCTGGGCTCAGACATTCTTTCCACTTCCACCTCTCAAGTAGCTGGGATTACAGGCATACACCACCATGCCCAGCTGATTTGTTTTTGTTTTTGTTTTATTTTGTATAGACGAGGTTTTGCTGTGTTGCCCAGGCTGGTCTCGAACTCCTGGGCTCAAGCAATCCTCTTGCCTCAACCTCCCTAAGTGCTGAGATTATAGGCATGAACCACTGAGTCTGGCCAAACTTTTTGTAATATAACTCATTGTATTAGTCTATTTTGCATTACTATGACGAATACACAAGGCTGGGTAATTTATTTTTTAAAAAAGAGGTTTAGTTGTCTCATGATTCTACATGATGCTAGCATCTGCTTGGCTTCTAGCGAGGCCGCAGGAAGCTTTTACTCTTAGCAGAAGGCAAAGGAAACCAGTGTGTCACATGGCTAGCACAGTAGGAAGACAGGGAGAAAGGGGTGCGAGGCTGTCCTAGACAACCAACTCTCGCATGAACTAATAGAGCAAGAACTCATTCATTATTGCCAGAACGGCACCAAGTCCTTCTTGAGGGATCTGTCCCCATGAGCCAGTCACCTCCCATGAGTCCCCACCTACAACACTGGGGATCACCTTTCAACATGAGATTTGAGAGGACAAATGTCCAAACAGTATCACTCATCACCCCGCATTTTCTTTCATTACAAAATAAGCACATCACCATTGTGAGATTTCAAAAATGGTTATATTTGAGTCCAAAGTAGAAAATAGCCATTAAAAAGAATATCTTATCTTTTGATTTTTCATTTTTTAATTTCCTTTGATCCCTGTAAATCAGTAAAACTGCCATGAACTTAAACATACTGACTTTGTACAGCATTCAAAGTAATAACGAGCTGTACAAAGCACATTATGAGCCTTGCAGACGAGATGGTTAATGAGCCTTCCAAAGGCCTCTGGCCTTCCTATTACTGGGTTTTTAGTGGTTAAAATTCATTTCATGTTACATATCTCAGAGCTAAAATGAAAGTTTAAAACTGGATATTTGATGCAACTGCAAATAGATATAATCAAACAAGTCCAGAACTGGTTAGGTTAGAACATAAGAGAGAATCTGCCAATGGGATCAGAAGAAAAAGCCAAATGAGACAAGAAATGATTGTTAGGTAGAGAAAAAAAAAAAACAAGAATAATCATGTTGTTTAGAGATAGAAAAAAAAAAGACAGCCAAGAAAAACAATTGTTTTACACAGAAAAAGAAAAAATGACCGAAAGACAAGGTGGGGTGCCCCTCTCTCCTTTTCTAAAGTCAGAAGGGCATTTGTCAAGCACTGTATGGATTTCAGAACCATCAGGATGATAGGAACAAAGAAGATGCCCTAACTTGGCTTCCACCCCTAGGATTAGGTGCAAGTGTACCTGGAACTGTAGGAACATTAAGGATGATGCTCATATCATCCATGTCATCCTGGGCATGCTGTGGCCACTTTTGAAATCTGGAGTTGACGTCTTAGGGGAATTAGTGGTTCTATACCAACCACTAAAGTCATGTTATCCGTTGTTTTGCATTAATAAGCATTATGTTTTCTCAGAAAAGTATTAATATGCCAGTCTTGTATTAAGGAAATTCTCAGGAGTATTAGAAAAAGGACACACGCCAGGACTCATAGTCCTCAAAAACTAACCTCCTAGGAAAATCACATAAGAGAAGAAATTCATGCGTACACATGACACTCATAGTAAAGATAAACAACGCTTTCGTCTTCCCTACTCTACAAACATTCCCCAGATAAAGTGCATGTGATTATTTCAAGTCCAAAGAAATCATGGGAAATTTTTTTATCATGAAATAACTAACTATACTGTGAAATTTTGTGCAACATACAGAACTTTTTAATCAAGAACAACTTATTAAGCTGGCTTTCCACAACCAAAAAGAAAAAAGTTTAGGTTAAATTGAGATGGGAAAGGGTTTTTACAGGTATACCTTGGAGATATTGCTGGTTCAATTCCAAACCACTGCCATAAAGTGAGTCGCACAAATTTTTTGGTTTTCCAATGTATATAAAAATTATGTTTACATTACACCTAGACTATTATGTGCTCAATATCATTATGTCTCCAAAGCAATGTACATACCTTAATTAAAAACACTTTATTACTAAAAAATGCTAACAATCATTTGAGCCTTAGTGAGTCATAATCTGTTTGCTGTTGGAGGGTCTTGCCTCCATGTTGATGGCTGATGACGAACCAGGGTAGTGTTTGCTGAAGGTTGGGGTGACTGTGGCAATTTCTAAAAGAAAGACAACAATGAGGTTTGCCAGATTGATTGACTCTTCCTTTCACAAAAGATTTCTCTGTAGCTTGTGAGACTGTTTGATAGCATTGTACGCGTGGTAGAACCTCTTTCAAAATTGGAGTCAATCCTCTACGTTGGCCACTGTTTTGTCAACTAAGTTTATATAATATTCTAAATCCTTTGTTGTCATTTCATCAAGGTTCATAGAATCTTCACCAGGAGTGGGATCTATCTCAAGAAACCATTTTCTTTGCTAAAGAAGGAAGTAATTCCTCATCCATTCAAATTTTATCTTGAGATTGCAACAATTCACTCATAACTTCAAGGACCACTTCTAATTCTAGTTCTCTTGCTGATTCCATGACATCTGCAGTTATTTCTTCCACTGTGATCTCAAACTCCTCAAAGACCTCTATGAAGATTGGATTCAACTTCTTCCAAAATCTTATTAATGTTGCTATTTTGACCTCCTCCCATGAATGCCAAATGTTCTTAATGGCAACTAGAATGATGTCTTTTCTAGGAGGTTTTCAGTGGACTTTGCCAAGATCCATCAGAGAAATCACCATCTATGGCAGCTATAGACTTACAAAATGTACTTTTAATAACAACACTTGAAAGTTCAATTTTTTCCAGGTGCAGTGGCTCACATCTGTAATCCTAGAACTTTGAGAGGCAGAAGCAAGAGGATTGCCTAAGCCCATGGGTTACAATAATAAATCAGGAACAATTAGCCAAGCATGGTGGCGCATGCCTATAGTTCCAGCTACTTGGAAGGCTGAGGCAGAAGGATCACCTGAGCCCAGAAGGTCCAGGCTGTGGTGGCCATGAGGGTGCCACTGCACTGTAGCCTGGGCAACAGAGTGAGACTCCAACTCAAACGAAAAAAAAGAAAGTAAAAATTCGTCTTTGATCCATGGATTGCAGAATGGATGTGTGTTATCAGGTATGAAAACATTAATCTCCTTGGACATCTTTACCAGAGCTCTTGGGTAACCAGGTGCTCATTGTCAATGGGCAGTACTGTTTTGAAAGCAATCTATTTTTTTTTCCTAAGAAATCTCAACAATAGGCTTGAAATATTTTATTAACCACACTGTAAAGAGATGTGTGTCATCCAGGCTTTGTTGTTCATTTTTTTTTTTTTTTTTTAGTTGGAGTGTCACCCAGGCTGGAGTACAGTAGCATACTCATGGCCACCACAGTCTCCATCTGCTGGGCTCAGGTGATCCTGCTGCCTCAGCCTTCCAAGTAGCTGGAACTACAGGCGCGCGCTACCACGCCCGGCCAATTTTTGATTTATTGTGGAGATGAGGTCTCGCCAAGTTGCCCAGGCGGGTCTCGAACCCGCGGGCTCAGGAAATCCACTCACCTCAGCCTCCCAAGGCGCGGGATTACAGGCTGAGCCACCGAGCCCGGCTTGTTGTTCCATTTATAGAGCACAAGCAGAGTAGATTTAGCATAATTCTTAAGGGCCTCAAGATTTTCAGAATGGTAAACTGGCTTCAACTTCACCGGCTGCATTATCAGCTTCAAGTCACCAGCTGCATTACCCCCAACAAGAGAGTCAACCTGTCCTTTCAAGCTGTAAAGCCGGGCCTTGATCTCTCCCCTCTAGCTATGATAATTTTAGATGGCACCTTCTTCCAGTACAAGGCTATTTTGTCTATACTGAAAATCTGTTGTTTAGGGCACTCACCTTCACCAGCGATCTTTGCTAGATCTTCTGGATAACTCGGGGCTGCTTCTCCATCAGGATTTGCTGCTTCAACTATGAACTTTTATGTGATGGAGGTGACTTCTTTCCTTAAACCTCGTGAAACAACCTCTGCTCGCTTCAGACTGTTTCCTGCAGCCTCCTCACCTCTCTCAGCCTTCATAGAATTAAAGAGGGTCAGGGTCTTGCTCTGAATTAGGCTTTGTCCGAGGGAAGTGTTGTGGCTGGTTTGATCTTCTATCCAGACCACCAAAACTTTCTCCCTATCAGTAATAAGGCTGTTTTGCTCCCTTATCATAGGTGTGTTCGCTTTTAATTTCCTTTGCACTCACAACTTGGCTAACTACTCAGTGCAAAAGGCCTACCTTTTGTCCTGTCTCAGCTCTCAACATGCCTTCCTCATTAAGCGTAATCATTTCTAGTGTTGAATTTCAGGTGAGAGATGGAGGACTCTTCCTTTCACTTAAACACTTAGAGGCCATTGTAGCGTTGTTAATCGGCCTAATTTCAATATTGTTGTGTCTGAGGGAATACGGAAGCCCAAGGAGAGGGAGAGAGAGAGGAGAATGGGCCGAACACGACATTTATCAATTAAGTTCCCAATCTTCTTTGGGCAAGGTTCGTGGCACCCCAAAACCATCACAATATTAACACCAAAGATTACTGATGACAGACCCCCCCATCATAGATATAACGATTACAGTGATAACTATTATGAGAATACTGTGGTAATTACCAAATTGTGATGCTGACACCAGGGGACCACATGTTGTTGGAAAAATGGCACCCACACACTCACTTGACCAGGGTTGCCACCAACCTTCAACTTGTAAAATCCATGATCTGCCCAGCACCACACGAGGTAAGCCTGTGCGTTTATTTTATTATTAAGTGGAAACCACCGGAGGGCGCTGCGTTAGGCTTAGCCTGATGATTTGTATTCTACATTAACAGCTTGTGGTCCAACCTTGGGGAAAAGCAGGACCGCACTTTGTGACTCTTATCGGAAGTAGTTAAACATGCCAGTAAAGCGCGTTCTATCGCTGGCTTTGCATGATCATGTCTTTACTTTCTGCTTCCCACTGCGCAGAAATCTGACAACCACAACAGTCTGTGCTACTCACTGCTTAACCAGAGAAGGAAAGAACCACTGTGTGTAGGCAGGAGGGAGTGTCTTGTGGTCGTTGGCTTGGCAGCAGCGGGATACTGTCTGGGTGGGGGTGAGGATGCAACAGCAATAAGGGTACCTGATCTCAAACCCTGGCAAAGTGGGGACAACAGGGAAGCTCAAATTTTACCTGTACGATGCCCACGTGTATACCTAGTCTTGAATTGTACCCCACATCTTTAAAATAATATATATATAAAAAAGAATTGGCTGTAGGATGTAGGCCAGAAACATAAGAAAATAGGAGGCTAAAATGAAAGGACAAAAAAATGTCGCCCAAATAAGTGAACTCAAGAAGAAAATACTGGGCAAACTAATATCGGATTGCAAAGTAAATAAAATCCAATCAATTTGTGAACATTTATATTAGAGGCAGAAAATAATAAATTTGCCACCAGGAAAATTGAGTCATTGACAGAAAAGGTCAAATTGAATATTTCTCTAGGTTACTAGGAAAAAAGAATCAAATGAAAAGAATGAGTGACTATATAATATACAAGGAGGATAGAAAATAAAGATGATTGAATTTTTTAAAAATGTGCTGGGAATATTCCCAGAGGAACTCAAATCACTCTATGAAAAAGATACCCGCAAACACATGCTTATTGCAGCATCGTTCACAATAGCAAAAACATGGAATCAATTGTGCTGCCCATCAAAAGAGGACTGGATAAAAAATGTGGTACACATGCATGATGGAATATTATGCAGCCATAAACAAGGCCAAAATTATGAACTTCACAGCAACTTGGATGGACTTAGAGTCTATAATACTGAGTTATCTAACACAGAAGCAAAGAACTGAGTATCACATGTTCTCACTCATAAGCAGACCTTGAACAGTTACTGTAATCCTATAAGAAAAGGATTGGCAGTAGTGGGAATCTTCCAGAGGAGGGGGGCACACCTCATCAACAGGAATCTTCCAGAGGAGGGGGGCACACCTCATCAACCTGCATAATGAACATTTGTACCCCACATCTTTAAAATAAAAAAACTCAAAACAAAAACCACAGCAACAAAATTTTTAAAAAATGATTTCAGTCCCAAACACAACAGGGATAGGGGTGTCTTGTAGTTCATCTACATAATGTTGGGTGTTTCACATCATGCACTTTGCAGATGAAAAACATCTCTGTGAAACAAGAAAGTAGAGATGGTGCAATGATCTGTTATAGACAGCTATTTACCACGCAATAATTTTGTAAGAACTCAAGTATTGACAAAACATAAATTCACAAATATATCTCTAATATTTAATTATCTGGATCATGGCTTGTTAATTTTTCAGGATGTAAGACCTCTAAGTGGAATTAAAAATCTTTGCAGTGCTATGATGTGTTGAGAATTATACGGTCATGCAGCGCGATACCTAAAGGCCCAACTAAACAACTCATTAGCTTTGTGACCTTGGGAAGGTCATGTAACTTCATCATAAAATCAGTGGGGTTGAATTAGACCTTTGTCATGTCTGCAACATAGTCAAGTGTTTGTAAGTCTAGAGCTCAGAGTCTGAAAGATTTCCATTTGAATCCCTGCTCTGTCATTTAGCTGTATGAACTTGAATCAGTTATTTCACTTTTTGGCCCTTAGTTTCCATACCTTCAAAATGAGGATCATAATGATACCTTTTTTTTTTCACTTGTTTGAGGAAATTACATGTGATAAAAAAAATATAAAGCGTTCAGCACAGTGGTTAGCCCACACTGAGCATTTAATGAATATTAAGTATTTTACCAATAGATAGGGTTCCAACCTTGTGTTTCCTTTTTTTTTTTTTTTTGAGTCGGAGTCTCACTCTGTCACCCAGGCTGGAGTGCAGTGGCATACTCACGGCCACTGCAGCCTCGATCCGCTGGGCTCAGGCAATCCTTCCACCTCAGCTTTCCAAGTAGCCAGAACTACAGGTGAGCTACCACACCCAGCTAATTTTTTTTTTTATTGTAGAGACCAGCCCAAGCTGGTCTCAAGCCCACAGACTCAGGCAATCCTCTCACCTCGGCCTCCCAAAGTTCTGGGATTATAGGCTTGTGTTTCTTTATTGGTCTTTACCTATAGGGTTAAACATGCTTTAGCTTCTAAAGCTGATTTGGGCTCCATCAACTCATCCTTTGGTGCTACTTAGCTCATTTATTTAGTAAGTAATATCTTGCTTTTTCAGCCCTCCCTGTCTCTTCTGTTTTGTAGTAGGGGTGAACAGGTCTGGCCAGAAAGTAAAGGTAAAATATTTTTTTTAAAAAGATACTTTTTTTTAAACGCAGGGAGACTGACTTCATCAAAGTCACAGCTGGTATGAATGTCAGAGCTTTATCTGCTGTTCCAAAAGTTTTTGGCTTACTATAATGTCCTTGGTCCAGACTACATCTTGCCAATCCAAGTAATATTTCAAAGGTTGATTTGGATTTGGCTATTCAAAGCATAGATCACTCCTCTAATCTTCATAACGTTTCCAGCCCAGGACCAAGATTTTGTCATCCCCAAAAGGTAGAGCCATCAACGCAGAAGTGGTGCACTGCAAAAATTAAAATGGGGAAGGACTTATCCACAAGTAAGTATCGTTTAATTATATCACCAAATTTAGGCCAATGTTGATGGGGTGGTATTTCCTGATGAGGTCTGTGTTTTAGCATCAGGGGAAATGTTCAAAAGTGGCCCACCGTGGTCTAACACATCTCTAAGAGTGTAATATCCAGCTTCTCTAATGGCCCCACTAGAACAACTAAGAAGATTCAGATAAAACCAATAATAACAAACAAAGACTTACAACCATTCCTCAAATCAGAAGCTGAAAAGGACTTTTATTCTGCATCAGAGTAGGAGATGGAAATGAAAATCACAGGCAGCAAAAACCCTAGTGTGGCAGACATATGTTCCAAAGAGGGTCACACTTGTCCATGTGAGCTTACGATGTTACATGGACAGTCCTCCCTCAAGAAGTGAGGTCTGTTTTTCCTTCCCAGAATATGGGCCTCCTTAGTTACATGCTTTTAACAAATAGAATACAGAAGAGAGCCACTGTGTGACTTCCGTGGCTTCCACCTGGCTCTCTGTCCTCTCTGTGCCTTACACAGCCACCATATGGAACTCAGCCACCATATGGAAGGAAGCCCAGACCACATAAAAAGACCACTGGTAACAACACCAGCTAAGGTCTATGAAGGGGAGTCCCCCAAACTGGAATTGATTTATTTTTTTTAAAGTGTGTATTTATTCTTACATGTTTAAACTTCAGTCAACTTCTAAGTATTCTCCGTGGGATATGACACAGCTGACAAGACGCTTTTTCCACTGCTTAAAGCAGTTTTTGAACTCATCCCTTTTGTCACCTTTTAGCACCTCTGCCATTTTTTGTTTCACCTTTCCCACAGGTGAAAAAAAGTCCTTTCCCTTTGAGGACTTTTTCATGCAGGGAAACGAACAAATAAACAAACAAAAAGTCCCTTGGGACGAGATTGGCTGAATATGGAGGGTGGGACACAGGGATCATACCATTTTTGGTCAAAAACTGCTGAACACTCAGTGCTGTGTGGGCAAGTATGCTGTCATGGTAAAAGAACCAGTCACCTGTTTGCCACAACTCAGGACATTCTCACAACAACACTAGCTGGTACACTGATGCTGAAGGGCACCTAGAACACTTATACAGCGGTAGAAGCCTATATTACAAGAGGCCCACCCTCCAAAAAATCATTCCAGGTTTTTGGGGTCCCCTTTTATAAATCGATAGCCAGGTTCAACTTCTAGGTTTGTAAATGAGCAAGACTTCGGATGATGCCAGTCTTCCGTCCTTTAAGATGTCCCAAATGATGCTGAGTAGAGCAGAAATAAGCGACCCTAATGGACCTTACTTAAACTGCAGGCTTGTAAGCAAAATAAAAGTCATTGTTTCAAGCCACTATGTTTTGGGGTGACTTGTTACACACCAATAGATAGTCAGGAGACCCTGAAACATACTTTACTATATAAAGGAGAAGGATTCCATTGTTCTCAACTGGAATTGGAAATACTGTGTTCTTCTCTCAACTACTTGTCCCTACTTGTTGTGAAAGGCTGCCTTGCAGAAGAAATGTCCTGAGTTGCAGCAAACAGGTGACTGGTTCTTCCACCATGACAACACACCCGCCCACACAGCACTGAGCATTTAGAGAGGCCTGTTTAATTGCAAAGTTGGACTGCTTTTCCTGTTTATGCACAGTTACCATGTTTAGAATTTAGCAGAATATCACAAGAAAAACGACTTGATATCATTCACTGATATTTGCTGAGTGACTGTGCTTGAGTAACAGTGTGAAGTATTTCATCTGCAATTTCTCATGTGCTACCCTCAACAACTGTATATAGTATATAGGAGAAATTCAGAAACGTTAAGAAATGTATCAAAAATTCCTCAGTGGTAAGCAGAGGAACACTATTTAAACCAGTATGCTTGGTGGAATATTACGCAGCCATCAAGAAGGACAAAATTATGAACGTCACAGCAACTTGGACGGACTTAGGGTCTATAATACTGAGTGATCTATCATAGAAACAAAGAACTGAGTATCACATGTTCTCACTCATAAGCAGACCTTGAACAATTATTGTAATACTCTAAGGAAAGGATTGGCAGTAGTGGGAAACTGTGGGGGGTTGGGCAGAGTTGGTGGCAGTGGGAAGCTGTCGGGGGAGGGAGGCACACCTCATCAACAAAGGTACCTGCATAATGAACATTTGTATACCTAATCCTGAATTGTGCTCCACGTCTTTAAAATAAAAAAATTTTTAAAAGAAAAAAATAAAACCAGTATGCTTAACCACATGGAAATGTAAAACCACTCTCACAAATTTTTACATCAATGAGGAAATAAAAACTTCATGGGATCACTTTAGAAAATAATGATAAAGAGAACATGATAAAATAATAAGTCACAGTTTATGGAAGTGGGCACAGCTATACTCAAAGAACCAGAGTAAAATGTGCTCAGAGTAAAATTGATAGATTTAATTGTTTTCACTATAAACAAAGAATAAAAAGAAATGAACCAAGAATTCAATTCAGTAATTTATGAAATCATTATAAGGAAACCAGGAGGGATTATCATATCGATTAAAGCATAGATCACGTAGAAAACGTAGAGTCATTTAAAAAATACAAAATAAATGCGAAGGCAGTGTCTTCATGAAAAAAAATAAAAGTGTACTAGTCAGGGTAGGCTAACCATTGCCAGAAAAGTAAATAAATTTCAGTCACTTAACTCAATAAAAATGTATTGGTTTTTTCTGCCATAACGTAATGAAATGGTGATGTGGTCGGAGGACTCTGCTTCCCAAACTTGGCTCCTTCCATTTTATGACACCACCATCTTGAACACAAACTCCAAGGATACCCTGGGAGAGGAAGAGAATAAGTGATTTTTGATGTGGATTTCTATGGACTAGACTAGAAGCTGCATGTAACACTTCTGTCCACGTTCCATTCACAAGAATCTAGTCACAGCCTTGCCTATCTCAAGTTGACTAGGAAACTAGTCATCTAAATGACCCAGAGAGGGAAAGAAAAATGGATCTGGTAGACATACCATTGTCTTTGCCACAATCTTCCTTTGTGGAGGAAATGCCCATTTTGCTTTTCAACCAACTTAAGAAATACACTCACCCACTCCCCAAGGAAAGTCCCAAGGATCCACCGGAGTCAGATGAAAAGTCAAGAACACTTGATGACACGAAGTCCTTTTTGACTGCCCTCATGTTGCTTCTCATGGTCTGGTCCCCAGTGAACCCGAAAGATAAGTTATCTGCCTCCCTCTAACACTGACTACATCATGGTGGAGCAGAGACAGTAAAACTGTGTGTGATACGATAACCATTCCTAGTCAAAACAGGAGTCAGTATGGGAAACACAAAGTAGCTGTGGGTACTTGTCAATTCTGATATCCCATAGGACAGGTACAACAGGTATTCTGCTCTTTGGGAAGAACGTCATCTTCTCATTATTCTTTTGGCCCCTGACGTTCTCAATTAGGGGAGGAGGTTCTTCCATGGCAAAATCCTCCATCGTCCCGCATGTAAAATGATCTTGGAAGTTAAGCCCTCTCTGAAGGCAGAAATGCTTTGAGAACCCACTCTGTACTCATTGAAGGCAGAAGTTCCAATCATTGTAGGATTTAGTCAGAGAGGTTTAGTCCCAGCTTATTACTTGTTTAGGCTTCTAAATGGTTTGTTTTCAATTAGTGTGATGTACAGCAAACATACACACAGTCCTTAAACAGACATAGTTCTAAATATGATATATTTATTTCCTTTTTGCCAACAGGCTATTCCAACATTAACAGCAGCTTCCTTGAGGAATTGGGTTTAACTAGGAAGGCTATTTTTTAATATTAAAATGTCATTATTGACATTATTAAATATTGTTAACATATGTCTAATAGTATTAAAATAGTATACTATTATTATAAACATATTAGATATTAATATTAAAATATTAATATCAACATATTAATATAATCAAACATATGTTTAATCGTATTAAAATACTATCATATTATTAAAAATAGATTTCTTTTACTCCCAAGCTTTCTCATTCATATTTGGCATCAAACCTTATCTCTAATCATTTCAGAGCTAAAAACAATCAACTTTTCCAACTCTTCAAGGAGCATTGTACTGGACTTACTCTATTTCCCATTCATTTTGCTTTCAAGTTGGTCGGTTCCTTCCTGAGACTACCTTTATCTCTGCCAATCCCAATTAATATCGGCCAAGGTGTGCTAACAGTTTTATTCTTTCAGTGGACTCTCCCAGGCCTGTCAGCTGCACAGGTATAAGGTCAGCCTTCCAACACAGCAGGTTATAGCTTTACCACACGCGTTGTCAGTGTGTTATACAAATTGTTGTAGCTCCAGTCGCTAACGTCTGTTTCCTTGAAGTCTGCCACCCAAATGCTAAGCTTCTGCCATGTATTTTAGATGTTTATTATAGCCACAGCCCATTTCTGAATAAATTAAACTAGCTGCTTTAAACACACACACACACACACACACACACACATATACACAATCTCAGAGGCTTAGCATATCATAATCTAATGCAGAATAACAACAGCGTATCTGATGGATGCGGTCATCCAGGAATGAAAAGAACTTTGTTTTAGTTTCACTCTTTTCAACACACGTTTTCACATTCAGTATAGCATCATTCAGTCAGCGTGGAGAGAGTGAGAGTAAGAACCTAGAGGATGCATATCCTGCTGTTAATGACCCCAAACTGAAAATGGCGAATTCCTTTTTTAAAAATTCCAACCTCTGGAACTAGACTGATGTCCCAGTGACTGTGTCACTGTTATAGATGTGAAGATCTGCGAAGTGTAGCTTAGTTGTGGATGTGGGTAGAGAAAGTGATTTTGGTAAGCTTCTGGCCAATATTTTCCAGTTAGCTAGAGCATATACCTCTGTTGCAAGTAAACTCTAAGAGATGTACAGCCTAGACAAGAAAGGAAAAATAAGGCAAGAAAACTACTCTGATCAAAATAGGGTGAAAATTAATACCAGCAAAGAGATGTGGGACAGATGTTTAATACTATGATCTGGACTACCGGAACAACTATATTCAGGACCATGATACCTAATGATAGAAACAGAAGGTAAAATTCGCTGCCTTCAGAAAAATGGAAATTAGGAAAAAGACACACGTTCCAGAAAACCAGGTTAGCATAGTCAAAGCAGACAACAACCATGTTTCAAGCTGAGGCATGTAAGTCTTTAAGGAGACTCCCTTGTTACTACCTTTCACTCCATTTTTATATTACTCCCAGAATCAAGATCGGTTCTAAAGGATGAAGAACAATTAATTGTACCTGTATGTGGGGGTCAACCTACCAAGCATGATCAGAAGACAAAGCACCACACTACTGAGCCTGAAAGAACCCCACAATAACAAAACAATCTCGTAGACAGTGTTAGAGGAAAGACAAGACCCATGGAAGATGAAACAGATACTAAAATTTCTCCAGTCCCTATTTTTGGGAATTTACCGATGTTGAAGACCCAGAGGTGACCAATGGACTTGATGTGATCCTCCGAGGACAGCTTCTACTCAAGACAGGTCTAAGACTAGTTGAGGAGGCGTTGCTCAACCCCATGGAATCAGCCCACTTCATTGCCCATTGGATGCTTTATAAATATTTCATTCAAATCAGTCTCTTCAGTTTTGACAAGAATAGTCAAAGAATATCAGACAGTGTCACAGTAAAGGGCACTAACTTTTATCTGGGGGGAGGGGTGATATAATTTTTAGCGCTTTGAATCCCAGAGTTCTGTAGAGTGAATATTCTTCTGTCACCCGAGAATCCGGGTTTTTTGTCATTGACATTTGTTCTACTAATTGGAAAAGAATATATATCCAAAATAATAACTTGTAGTAAAGGGGTCTCCTTTTAATGGGTATTTTATGAATAGTATTACATTCTCATATGCTGTAACTTGCAATAATCATGCCATTCATTCTGCATCAGTAAATAGTGATTTATTCTTTGGTGCTTTGATATTATTCATTTTACCAGTAGTTTAACTACCCATTGGTTAATGCCTTGTTGCTGCTGATACCAGTAGATTTTGGGGGTAGTTTCATATAGCATTTATAGGTCACAAAAATGCCAACAATGTTCATTATGGTCATTTCCCAAATCACTTGACAGCTGAATGTTTTCCCTCAACTCATTTGTATGTATGTCCCTTAATTAACGCTTCACCTCACACCAAGTGATAGTAAAATCCTTGTCACTTTACACGCAGCATGACATTTATACAACTACCTGCTGAATTTATTATGCACAGTGCACTCAGAATTTGCATCACGTGGCTTGAAGGCAGACAAACCATAAACCTGGACCCAAATACCTGCAGACCAAAAAGCATTAGGGAAATTAAAAAAGTCAGAATCTGTGTCGAACTCAAAAATGTGCCCTCTTCATCATTGTCAAAGGCAGCATTACTACGAGGGGCTGATAAAAGACAGATCTTCTAAAATCAGTGTCAAAGATAATTTAGGGGTATTTTTAGAAGGTGAGTTTGTGTACGGGAAATATTCCTTATCTGAAAAACAGGCGGACATTTTTAAAATCAGAAAAGACGCTTGAAAAACGCCTGAAGGCCCAAAATGGAGAGGAACACCAATCCATCAAGGAGAAAGTATTTCCTGGCGATGAAAGGACTGCAGTGCGGCCATCTGACTTTTCAGGGCATAAACATGTCACTGTTAACATAAAAGAGTCCAGCGAACAGAATTCAAAATTTTTAGATCCAAACTAGTTTCTGGTTTGGGAACAATGAAATGCTTTCTCTCGTAAGGTTGATTTACATGAGCATCCCTGATGGAAGAATGTTCCAATAGTCCCATTTTTATTTGACACCTTAAGCACAGCAAGGGGCAGCAGGTGTCGTGTCGAAGGCTCTTGGAGCTGGACCGCTTGGGCCTGCCTCTCGGCTGTGCCCCTCACACGCTGTGGCACTTTGGGCAAATACTCTCATGTCTATGTTGCTGGAGTTTCCTCATTTAGGAAGGAAAGAGGAGGCCCATAACAATAATGACTGCACAGGCTTTTATGATGATTACATGGGTTAATACAGGTCAGGCAGTTTAGAATAGTGCCTGGCACCGGGTAACCATGCATTACAGGTTAGCTATTATAATTATTCTTAACCAATAAGTAAGGTGCTCAAGATGGCACAGATGTTTCATGGCCATCACTGTCCCCTGAATTCCAGATCCGGTCTCGTTGTCAGCCCTCTCCCCACACCTCCCACGCAACCTGGAAAAAAACAATCTAGGTTTCAGCAACACTGTTCATCTTTTATTCTATTTGTGTTCAACCCATTACTGGCTAGTCTTGTCCTGCAAATAGATTACAGTCGTTTCCCACCCCTCAAAATCTTTCACAGCTTTCATTTTCCTTTTCCCTAAAATGTCTGAAAACTATTTTTTTTTTTAATTGAAATACAATCAACCGGGACTTGGACAGGGCTCCAGATCACATTTTCCCTGGATTTTGCCAAGGGTCAGCACTTATTTAGAGAGGGGATAAACCTTTCAGGCTGTGGCTGCCTGAGCTAACTTTTGTGGTCCAGTCTTAATCACCAGATGACGTGTCCGAGACTAAAACTCTGAGCTCTACAGCTTTGCACAGCAAGCAAAAGAAAGCAGGACAAAATGTTAATAGACCATTCGACCTGAAAAGATCTGACCCCAAAATGTCTGACCATAAAAATGTCATACAGCTAAGAGGCACAGTGTAAAGCCATGCAAAAATGACTAAAACCCGGCTCTAAGTCTTGGCTCTATCTCCAACCAGATTTCTGTCAAACAAAAAAGTGGGAATAAATGGTTATTTAGGTTTTCAAAGATTTAAGATCCTGGTACTAGAGGGTTTCTTTTTTGTTTTTCTTAAATTATGTGTCTAATTTAAGACTCTGTGTTGCTACTTGGTGATCTCACTTATATTTCTCAAATATTTTAAACATAATGATTTTCGCTAAGAAAGGAAAAAATATATGGCTCTCCAAGCAGGAATTAAATTGAAAATAATCATCTAATAAAACGAACTATTATGCAGAATACTCATTAGCTGAGATTTTCACCTAGTAATCTTTGAAACACCTACCTAGATCAGAGAGAACATTTAATTTTGCTGATAAAATTAGATCAATTCATCAGTTAGCTATGCAATGGATACGTTTCATACATAAGATTATATCGGCTAAATGATTTAAAAATTTTTTTTTCTGAAACATGAGGTCTTGCTAGATTTCCTTGCGGAAAAAAAAGGCAAAGCGATTGTAAGGTGTTTTAAAATGTATTGCGTCTTTATAACATGGATGAAATATTTGCTATTCATCAAAATTATTAAGTTAAAGTTGTTAACTTTGTGACAGTTTGGCAACAATTATTTTTATGTTTCAAAAGTGACAGACTCCCTTTAGGAACTGGAATTGCCTTTTGTGAGCAGTGTTCATCAGATGCTATGACAATCAAACAACTGTATTTAAAACGACATATTCAGAAGCTCCTAGTATAGTCAAAGTTGCTAACTCTGCATATTCTTCTCTGAAATACCACACTATTGCTAGGACAAGTTCATTAAAACCACATTCAAAAGAAATTGAAAAACAAGAAGATAATAAAATTAATGTGTTTTCATAGTCAAAGTCTTTATGCAACATATATAAATATGTCTGGTTAGAGTTTGTACGCTGATGGTAAAAATGAGCAATAATTTATGCCTTCTGGTTCACTTCAGGGAGAAGAGAAAAATAGAAATTATGGAGAACAAAACACAAGACAGCTAAATCCTCCATAAAAATATGTTATTACAGATTAAAGGAGAGATAATTAAGCCTGGGAGAACTTGAGAACCAGACAAGATTAAAATATTCCAGATAAGTAATGTGGAAATGCTTCTAAATATTTATAAGCTGCATGCTAACAAAAATTAAAGTTTTGTACTATTAACCTCAAGATCTAGTTGAGTGCTAATATTTTATAAACCTGGTTTAGACTAGGACATTAAGCATCCTTTCTAGGGATTACTCTCATCAATTACCCTGGGTGGGGGGGAAGAGTTACTTATTTTTATAATGTTTAAGATATTCTTAAATATTTTTTAAGGAATTCTGAAGTGATTAAGGGCTCAGTGAGAAATAGCAAATTGCTTAACGGTGTTTGTGATGGGTGAAGGGTTGCGTGGAGAAATATCGAGGTTTGTCATCCCAACCTTGTAGGTCTTAAGCAGGGGTTGGACATGATGAACACAGAACAGTCAATACTCAACATCAGTATTTATTTATTTTCTGATTCAAATTTTAAAACTGTTTTGTTGCTGTTGTTGTTTTGTTGTTGTCTAACTATGTCACCCAGGCTGGAGTGCAGTGGCACAATCACAGCTCACAGCAACCACAACTTCCTGGGCTCAGGTGATCCTTCTGCCTCAGCCTCCAGAATAGGTGGGACTACAGGTGTGCACCGCCATGCCCAGCTATTTTATTTTACTTATTCTTTTGTCGAGATGAGGTCTTGCTATGTTGCCTAGGCTGGTCTCGAACTCCTGGGCTCAAGCAAGCCTCCCACCTCGGCCCCCCAAAGTGCTGGGATCTGTATTAACTTGCTAGGGGCACCATAACCAAATACCTGAGACTGGGTACCTCAACAGAAATGTATTTTCTGTTCTGGACCTTGCAAATCCAAGTTCAAGATACCTGCAGGTGTTTTTCTTTTGAGGCCTCTCTCTGGCTTGCAAATGGCCATCTGCTTTCTGTGTCCTCACGTGGTCTTTTCTCCATGCACTCATATCCCGGGGTCCCTCTCTCTTCCGATAAGGACACCAGTCAGATTGGATTAGGGTCCACCCACATGACCTCATTTAACTGTTGTTACTCTTTATTTATTTGTGTTTTTTTATTTTTAGATTGGGAAATATAGTTTATTTATAAAGTAAATGAGAGAGAGAGAGAAGATTCACCTCCCCAAGGTAGGGGAGTGGGCCAAAGCTTAGGAAAACATGGCCTGGCCATAGCTCAAAGAACACATGGCCTGGCCAGTGCTTCACAAAACAATGGCCTGTAGTTACTCCTTTAAAGGCCTTATCTCCAAATACAGTCACCTTGTGAGGCGTACTGGGGGTTAGGACTTCGACAGATGAATGAATATAGGGAGAGCACAGTTCAGTCCTTACCAGCACCTGTGTCTCACACACACACAGCCACCGTTTCTCTCCCCTATGCATCTTTTCAGAAATGTTCAGACAGTGTAACAAAATATAATGGGAGTTCAGAGAGAAAATGAGGATATTTCCAGACTGGAGAAATGAGGATGAAATTTGACGTGGGCTCTAAGAGGTCATGTAGCAAATGCCATGCTGTGCCAGCCACCCACATCTCCCTCCAAGATACTCCCTTTGAGTATGACTGAGACATCCATCCCCTGAGATCCTGTGAGCATTAGGTGATGAGAGCGCCAGTAACTGCTTTTGATCAAAAGGAACATGCCACATCCCAGTTCATGCCTCCTTCTAGAAGCAGCCCTCGTTGGTGACTAGTTAATGTGGCAATACAAAGATCTGGCCCCACGTCTTGATTTAGGTTTTTTCTGAAGAATCATCTCAGTTTCAGAGTTCCCAATGGGATCTGCTAAGATCACACTCATATTACATCTCAATTTCCCCCAATCTTGCTTGTCTTGTTCCCAACACTACCCAATAAACAACTGCGTGCACATGAGCATGCATGCACACAAACACACACACACACACACACACACACACACACACATGTTCAGAAAACCAAGCATCCCTTTGTGATAGAATTTGCTGGAGGGAGGACCAATACCTTGCCCAGAAGGGTTACAAGTCACACCAAGGTTCATTCACTCCATACTCTTTTGACTCGTGGTTGGTGCATGGCAGTTTCATTTGCTGTTTTTTTGTGGGTTTTTTTGGAAAAGGAGGACTTAAAATCTACTACTTACTTGCTGGACATGGTGGTTCATGCCTGTAATCTCAGTGCTTTGGGAGGCAGAGGTGAAAGGATGACCTGAGCCCAGGGGTTCAAGACTAGCCTGGGCAATTTGGTGAGACCTCGTCTCCTCAATAAATCAAAAAATTAGCCGGGCGTGGTGGTGCAGGCTTGTAGCTCTAGTTACTTGGAAGGCTGAAATGGAAGGATTGCCTGAGCCCAGCAGGTCAAGGCTGCGGTGGCCATGAGCATGCCACTGCACTCCAGCCTGGGTGACAGAGTGAGACTCCAACTCAAAAAAAAAAGTAATTTAATTTAATTTATTATTTGCTTGTAGTAAATGTAGTCTATCCTTAGACTGAAGTATTTGAACTGGGGAGAGGTCAGAAAGAGGAAAACTGGTTAGAACACTGATGGTAGCTAAAGAAATGGAAAAGAAAGGGAAAATTTGAGAGCTCTGAGTGGATATAGTGGTTGAACTTGGTGAGGGTTTGCAGATGCAAGAGAAGGAGGGAAGTGAGGCAGCCTTGGAAGGAGCCTAGAAAACTTAGCCCAACTATCAAGCAGAAGTCAGATCTCAGTTCATCTGCAGAGGACGGCCGCAACGTGGCAATGGCATGTTAGGAACAGGAAATATTTATTTAAGAGTCAAAATAGAAAGGAATCTGGGCACACTCGCTCCCTTGGAGTTCCATGAAGAATGAAAGGAGAAGATCTGGGCACCACGCATTGCCAAGGCAGTTCTGCTTTTACTCGTCAATAGGAACATTATTTATTTTTCTATTTTTATTTTTTTTTATTTTAAAGATGTGGGGTACAACTCAGGTTAGGTATACGAATGTTCATTATGCAGGTACCCTTGTGGATGAGGTGTGCCCCTCCCTTCCCTGGAAGTTTGCCTCAACTGCCAATCCCACCCCCTTTCCCTGGAAGTTTCCCGCTACTGCCAATCCCTTTTATTATAATTGTTCAAGTTCCGCTTATGGGTGAGAACACATGGTACTCTGTTCTTTGTTTCTGTGATAGATCACTGAGTATGACCGACTCTAAATCCATCCAAGTTGCTGCAAAGTCCATACGTTTGTCCTTCTTTATGACTACATAACATTCCATTGTGTATATGCACCACATTTTGTTTCATCCAGTCCAGTTTTGATGGGCAGTATGGTTGGTTCCATGTTTTTGCTGTTGTGAGTAGAGCTGCAACAAACATGCGTGCACAGGTATCTTTATGGTAGAATGACTTGAGTTCCTCTGGGTATATTCCCAATAGGGGGATTGCTGGGTTATACGGAAGGTCAATTTCTGGAGGAACTTACTTAAAAACTGGATTTCTTTCCCACTTTTCTCCTAAAATTTTGAAAATCATTAGACTATACATTGTTTAAATTCTCCTTCCTTTAAAACGTCCTGAGATTGTGAGTCTGAAAACATATCTGAAGACCTAAATTGGAATTTTCCCAAGAGCCATGCTACAGCCCTTTTCAATAAAGAGTTCTCCAAGTCCTTGTTAGTTGAACTTCTGGTCTGAATTTGGTTTTACATTTAAAATTATCATCTCTATATTCATAATGAAAAAACCGGATGTTTAGTCAATTAATGTACCTACCTTAGAAGCAACACTCATAAATAATAAATGTTCTCTTATCAATATTTGATTAAGGAAAAATAGCCATTTGTTAGCATTTTCAACAGGTATTATCAAGTGCAAAGAACTTTAAGTACAGCCGGAAGAGCAGGTGTTGTGATGCTAAGGAATATTGAACCCTCAAGATAGTCATGCAGGTCTGGAGTGAGGTAGAAGCTAGGAAATAAATCTTTATGAGGGGAAGGCGAGCTGGGAGGGCATGATGAGAAAGAGAAGGGGCCGGGGGGTGTTCTGGGAAAGAGGGGCAGATGATCTGTGAGGTGGATTAGAACATGCCGGACAGCTGCCTCCCTGAGCCATCAACAACAAACACCATGCTCTTACAGCATCTTGGGCTCAGAACACTCATTCTGATTTGTCAAACCCTGAGAACCCTGGATCCTTCTCACAGATCATGAAGAGTATAACTTTTTTCCCCCCTTAACTCTGAAAAGGTAATTCAAGGCAATTCAAAACGACAAAGGGCGGGCTCGGTGGCTCAGCCTGTAATCCCGCGCCTTGGGAGGCTGAGGTGAGTGGATTGCCTGAGCCCGCGGGTTCGAGACCCGCCTGGCCAACTTGGCGAGCCCTCATCTCTACAAAAGATAAATAAAACAAAACAAAACAAAAACGACAAAGATTCTCTGTCGTATCTGAACCTTCTAGGCTCATTTGCGCACTTTTTGCAAAATCCAGTTAAGCCAGAAACCCCCATCCTTGATAACAGATGAGATTCCTCCTCCCTCACCAACCCCCAGGCGACATCTGATCACCCAGGCCTGTCTCCAGCAAGAACCCTGTTAAGTCTGTTTACCAGCATCCCTCCTCACCCCTCATGTTTCCCCTTAGTAATTTTCCATCCACTGACCCCCACATGCTTCTTGGCTATCATTGCAACCCATCCATGCTGTATTTAGAGTTCAGCCCGTTAAAAGAAAAATCAAAGATAAATTCAATTGAACAGAGTTTTAATTGAGAAAGAACAATTTGAGAATCAGGCAGCCTTCCAGTTTAAAGAGACTTCAGCACCGTCACGTGGTGGAAGAAGATTTATGGACAGAGAAAGGAAAGTGACATACAGAAAAGGGAAGTGAGGAACAGAAATAGCCCAGCTGGTTACAGATCAATCTTTGCCTTATTTGAACCCGGCTGGAACAGTTGGCCACCTTTGATTGGCTGAAACTTGGTGATTGACACGAGAGTAAGTTACAGTCTGTTTACACGTCCAGCTAGGTTACAGTTCACCTTGTAAAAGGTTACAGAGAAATCTCTAGGTCAAACTTAAAATATGTAAGCATGTAGCTGCCGGCTAAACTTAATTTAGCAAGCCTAATCTCTCTCCTCCCCTGCAAGACTCCTTTGTAGTGGGCCTCATGTCTATCACAATGGTCCTGAATAAAGTTTTCCTTACCATGTTTTAACAAGTATCCTTAGATTATTTTTCTTTAAAACATAAAATGATCTTAAATGTTCACCTCAGGTGAAATAGCCAGAAAGAAAGGAAGAGAGAGAGAAAAATAATGGGGAAATTGCCATTAACATTTAAAATAAGACATTTAATAGTCTTAACACACTTTTCAAGCATTAGCAGCTTAGAGTACATTTCTACCTGGTCTCTCAAGCCTAGTCAAAAAACAAAATGATGAGTGGAAGGAAGGCAGGAATAAAAGAATGAGAAAGAAAGAGACAGAGAGGTCTGATCACATTTAAAAGAGAATCATGTGAAAAACTCCTGTCAGATACTACATGATTTCTACTTGCAAATGGATGTCAGACCACTGAGAATCTTGTTCCTAAAAAGCTCACACTACAAAACTGGCATTTCACTCTTAATGGAGCTTTCAAGAAAACAGAACGTTTTCAATGTCTGATTTCTATTTTATGCACTTACTTTCCCTCTGCATTTTTAACACGTCTAGAGACACTGAAACTAATGAGGTCAACAACATCAACGTCTGTGATCAAACTACTAACCAATTAGTGTTTAAACTAGAGAATGAATGTTTAATCTATATTTTCCATGTACCCCTTGACTACTAGAAATTGTCAGCCTGTGAGCGTATTTCTTCGGCTATTAGATTTTATGCCAGCTACTAAGTTATCTATGAAGATTCTACCAGGTGTTGAAGTTTATACAATTAACCCTGCAGTAGTGGGTAATGCTTAGCAATATGGATCTTGAATTCATTTTTAATGAATTACAGGTTAGTGAGAGAAGCGAAGATTACATTCGGCCTTGTCAAGTACCATTGATTAGGTTCTGGGCATAAATTGAGTCGGATTTTTCCACTGCATAAATCATGTATTTTTCTATAGCAACCTAGGGCACTGAGAATAATTCAATTGCTCATTCTTTCCAAATATACTCTTTGTAGTAAAGCCACGAGCCACATAACAATGTTTTGGTCAACGATGGGCTATATATATGACATGATCTCGTAAGATTATAATGAAACTGAAAAATTGCTATTGCCTAGTGATGTATTATCCATCCCAACCTCACAGAGCAGGGTATCACTCACATGTCTGCAGTAATGTTTCTGTCAACAAAACTACAGCACGGGCAGTTATATAAAAGTCCCGTACATACAATTATGTATAGTATGTAATACTTGATAATGAAAATAAATAACTGTTACTGGTTTCTCTATTAACTATCCTATACTTTTTATCTGTAAAGTTTTTAGAATAAGGACATAAAATATTTTTGTGCAGCTGTACAATGTGTGTTTTAGGCTATAAGCATCATGACAAAAGAGCTAAAAAAAAGTTTTAAAAACGTAGAAGTTTATCAAGTGCAACAGTTGCAGTAAATTCAGTCCAATTTATTATTGAAGAAAAAATATTTTTAAATGAATTTGGTGAAGACTAAGAGCACGGTATTCATAAAATCTACATTAGTATACAGTAATATTCTAGTCACTCACTACTCAGTCACTGACTCCCCCAGAGCAAGTTCCAGTCCCGTAAGCTCTGCTCATAGTAATAAGTGCCTTATACAGGAGGGCCTTTTTTTTTTCCAATTGTACCTTTTCTAGGTTGAAATATGTTTAGGGACACACATACCATGGTGTTTCAGTTGCCTACATTATTCAGTAAGTACTGTAACATGCAGTACAGGTTTATAGTCTAGGAGCAATAGGCTTTACCATATGGCCTAAGTGTGTAGTAGGCTATGCCATCTGGGGTTGTGTAAGTGCACTTTATGGTGGTCACACAGCAATACTGCCTAATGACGCGTTTCTCAGAATGTGTCCCCGTCGTTGAGCAATGCATGGCTGCATTTTAATAATTCTAAGAAAAGCCGGACTCAGTGGCTCAGCCTGTAATTCCGTGCCTTGGGAGGCTGAGGTGAGTGGATTGCCTGAGCCCGCGGGTTCGAGACCCCCCTGGGCAACTTGGCGAGACCTCATCTCTACAATAAATCAAAAATTAGCCGGGCATGGTAGCGTGCGCCTGTAGTTCCAGCTGCTTGGAAGGCTGAGGCGGAAGGATCGCTGGAGCCCAGCAGGTCGAGGCTGCAGTGGTGGACTCCAACTCAAATAATAATAATAATAATAATAATAATAATTCTAAGATTATGAAGCATCCCTAAGATCTTTCTTATCAACCTCTTGTTCAATTTTATTTCTGGTCTCTCCCCTCCTTTTCTCACTCACCTTCCTTCTTTTCAAACAGCCTTCACGGGATAACGAAACTCAAAATTGTAGTCTAAAGAATGGAGAGAAGCATGATACCATGACTACTTGGTGACATTTGGAAACTGCAGTACCAGTGTTTCTAAGCCTCAGTGAGAGGCTGCCTCAATTTCTATATAGAAACAGTTTAGGAGAGGCAGTAGAAAGTGGCAGAAGGAGAAGGGCTGGAGCATCTACCTGCCTTAAGGCTGTATTTACAGTGACATTGAGTATGGATCTGAGCAGCCTGGGCTGATGAGCCAGTGGATTCAAGTGATAATTGATGGAGATCTGAAGACTCTCCCAAGGCCAAAGCTACAGCTATTGCCACCACTACCTCCTGTCTCTATAAATCACATGCCACTGAGAAACTGTGGCAGAACTCCCAAATGATAGAGTGAAGGATGGAGAAGCTGACTGTCATGTTAACAACACATGAGCCACACAGGACAGTGAATCAAGGATGTGGGACCATCACAATCACAACTGTGGCTGGTGCTGCCAGGAAAAAGCCCAGGATATAGTCAGTATACAACAAGAAGACTTAACCAAGGTAAGGGAGCTAGAGAAGGGCTCTCTAAAGACGTTAACACTTCAGCTGTTTCAATTTATTTTATGCACATTAGTCAAATGCAAATGAGTTTCTTTGTTGATTCAACAAAAATTTCTCAAACTGGCAAGCACTTTTCTGAGTGCTAGGTATGCAACAGTAAGTAAAACAGACAAAAATTCCTGCCTCTATATAATTTACATTTTGAATTAAAGGACATAACATTCACCAGCGGGGTGTGGAGTTTGGTGTTCATCACTAAAAAAGCAAATAACTGGGATGGATCAGATTTATTCTGTGGAATACTTTGCAACAGTTAGAAGCAATAAACATGTTTTATTTAAACTTGGATAGATTTCTTAAAACACGGGATTGAGTAAAAAG
The DNA here is from genome assembly GCA_963574415.1 of Tarsius wallacei. Taxonomy (NCBI): domain Eukaryota; kingdom Metazoa; phylum Chordata; class Mammalia; order Primates; family Tarsiidae; genus Tarsius; species Tarsius wallacei. The sequence continues at coordinate 7,440 of CAUYQG010039479.1, read as the reverse complement.
AGTAAGATATAAAATAATCTTTAAAACATAATGCCATCAAAGTAAACTAAAAATAACTCCCACATAAAACTACACTATCTATGTTACAAACATTGAAATATATTCAACTCAAACACAGTAGAGTGGATTACTCTATGCCATAGATCAGTTTAGGTTGCTATAACAGAACTCCTGAGACGAGAGATTTATAAAGAACAGAGATTTATTTCTTACAGTTTGGGAGGCTAAAAAGTCCACGGCCAAGTGGCCCACATCTGAAGAGGTCCTTCTTTAGAAGGTGAGGTGCAAGAGAACATGATGATGGCATTAATCCATTTATGAAGTCAGAGCCCTCATGACCTGATCACCTCTTCAAGGTCCCACCTTCCAGCAGTGTTGCATTGGGGATTACATTTCCAACACATAAACTTTGAGGACACATTCAAATCATCGCACTGTGAGAGAAAGGAAATGGGAAAAGAAAATTAAAGATGAAGAGAAAACCAAACGAAGCCGGGCTCTGTGGCTCAGCCTGTAATCCCGTGCTTTGGGAGGCCTAGGTGAGTGGATTGCCTGAGCCCGCGGGTTCGAGACCCGCCTGGGCAACGTGGCGAGACCTCATCTCTACCATAAATCAAAAATTAGCCAACTACTTGGAAGGCTGAGGCGGAAGGATCGCCGGAGCCCAGCAGGTCAAGGCTGTGGTGGTCCGGAGTGGCCACTGCACTCCAGCTCAAAAAAAAAAAAAACCAAACAAACGAAAGGTGGATTTTACAAAAATTGATGATAATAGTGTACCCAAAACTTAGAATATAATTACCCTTCTTTGAACTCAAGGTGCCAAGAACAAAAGAAAAAAGAAAAAGGACAGAAAATAGAAAGACATTCTTTTCTATTTTACATCACATCTTCACTTTACTTTGTACATTTCAAATATTCGTTAACATGATCACGTGTTTACAATTTTCCCTTTTAGAAATAGTGAGAAACTGGCAAAACAATTAAGTTCAAAACTCCCTTTGCAGACAGCAGGGCTTCTGTGTTCCACGCAGACAGAATAAAATGAATCTACATCTTAAGGGATGGGCAGTAACTATTTCCACAATTATAGCGCATCGATTGTACAGACACCAGTTTCCAAAGTGATGTAAACAAATCATCGTCCCCCTCATCTACGAAAGCGTTCCAGTTATTCCCAGGGATACTAGAAACTTATCAGCTAAGTTATTCAAAAAACATAGGTTAAGAGTCTTAATTACCTCCATGACTTATGAAAATTCAATCGTGAGGGTCCTTCCAATAGTGTGGGTTGATTGCTCAGTATCTGATTATCTGCACATTGTGAACAGAGATATAATTCAGGCTACAGAGCTTTCTGGACTGCTTAGGGAAAGCTAGGTACGCCATACACATTCAGCAGTGACATCTTAAAGTTGGGTCACTTGAGTCACTTTTCCTGGCTACCACTGTTTTTCCTGGGGTTCATAGACCAACCACAGGGACCGTCACAACTTTACTGAATTGGCACACCTCTAATAAGAGACAAGATTCTGCTCCTCATTGGTTGGAGAATTGGAATTCTTGTCACCGTCCTGTAAGTTAGATATAAATATATATTGCCTATTTAGCTAGTTCTTCATCCTGTTCTACAGCATAAACTAATTAAAGATGCAAAAGATTAATGTTGAAAAAGACTGATTCCAACACGAAAAAATCCATTTCCTCTCATTTGATTTTAAATATAAAAGTCTTTGAACGACATAAAATACTCTGACAAAATGTTCCCTTCCTTTTCCTGTGGGATCTAAGCCTATGAGTTCTGAAATCGGGAAAGGGAAGCCAGCAGAAACGAAAACAAAAGATCTCAAGGAAACTCATCTCATCTCCTGAGATACTGCAATTTGTTTTAGAAGCAGCTGTCCAAAATTAACAGTTCTCAAATTTTTGGTCCCAGAGTCACTTCACATTCTTAAAATAATTATTGAAGACCCAAAGAGCTTTTATTTATGTGGGGTAGGTCGCTCTGGAATTAAAGCTGAGAGGTCATTAAAACATCAGAATGCACACGCACACACTCCATTAGCTGTCTGAGTGATGACATCATCACACACCATGCACCCTCTGGAAAGCTCCACTCTTCCCTGGTGTGAGAATGGGGGTGACAAAGACGACTGATGTCCTAGTATTGTTAGAATAATAATTTTGACCTTGGAAACCCCTCAAAAGTGTTTTAGTGCCCCCCTCCCTAGGAGTCCACAGACCACACTTAAGATCCACTTTTCTGAATGAATCAATGCTGAGATATATTAATATAAGAACTGTATAACTTTGCATATAGGAATGTGCTGAATCTTCCCCCCAGCCAAAGTGATTGGGGCAGACCAGATAGAAGCCAAAGGTGAAATCTTCTGGGACGCCTGGCTAGCGATGGTATTTAGTCCTTCCACGCAGGCAGGGAGCCCACTCCATCTTCCACCACTAATTGCCTAATAAGGCGGCTGCCCTCTGTGACCTCCTCTCTTCCCCTTCCCCTCTCATCTTTTTCATCTTTTATTATTATTATTTTTGAATCAGAGAGTACCAAGTGCATGCTTGTTGCGTGGACATACTGTGTCGCAGTGGGGATTGGGTCTCAGGTGGTCCATTCCCCAGATAGTGAATGTTGCACACAATAGATACTTTCTGAGCCCTAGCCTTTCTCCACGCTTCCACTCGCAGTGATGTCCCCAGTGTCTATTATTTCCATTTCTGTGGCCATCTAGCTCCAGCCTATAAGTGAGAAAACGCAGCGTTTGGTTTTCTGTTTCTGAGTTAGTTCCCTTAGGATGATGATCTCCAGTTCCGTCCGTGTTGCTGCAGAGAACATGATTTAATTCTTTGTTATAGATGTACAGAATTCCATGTATGTATACCACATTTTCTTTATCCAGTCAATCACTGAGGGGCACTTAGATTGGTTCCATGATTTTGCTATTGTGAATAATGCTGCATCCTCTCTTATTTATGTATGTATTTTTCTGAGTTGGGATCACATTCTGTTGCCAGGCTGGAGCGCAGTGGTACAATCATGGCTCATTGCAGCCTCGACCTCCTGGGCTCAGGCAATCCTCCTGCCTCAGCCTCCCAAGTAGCTGAGATTACAAACGCACACCACTGCACCCAGCTAATTTTTTAAAAATTTTTTTGTAAAGATAAGTTCTTACAAATTTGCCTAGGCTGGTCTTGAACTCTGGGCTCAAACAATCCTCTTGCCTCTGTCTCCCAAAGTACTGGGATTATAGGTGTGAGCCACTGCATCCAGTCCCCTCTCACCTTTTAAACCTATTAAACCCCTATTAAACCTATCAACTCCTATTCCCTCCCATCTAAATAAATATGATACACTAATTGCCTTAAAATGCTCACGGATAGATGGGAATAATGTGTATTTTTATTTTAAGCCAAGAGCTCTTAAACTAACCTTAAGGAATAAACTTTCATTGATAAAAATTTGTCAGGCAAGAGATGGATGGAAAATTTCATCTGGCAAAAAATTTCACTTGGCAACAAATCACATCTAGAGCAACCACCAGCCATGCAAGAACAACCCTGACTTGAAAGATGCCTTCATGCTTTTAACTATCTCCAAACTCAGCTCAGCGCTCGGCATGCCAGTTCTCTTTCGTATCATAGTGAATTCTACTGAATTTACCATCAGACTCAGTGTGAAAACAAAAGCATCTGAAAGCGAATGGAATTCCCTCAAGTGGTCAAGATACAATCTGCTGTGTTTCCTAGGCATGAAAATGCACTTACAGTGTTACCAAGCATTTGCAAAAACACAGTGTCCAAAGGTCCCAAATTTAAAGATTTAGATAAACAAGCCCATTTTTTAAAAATTCACTTCTTCCTATCTTCCTTCACGTTTTTCTTCTTTCCTGCCTTTTTTTTTTTTTTTTTGGCTTTTCTTCCCCCAACAAATAATTACTAGAGACACATAGAATGTGCCAACCACTCTCTGCAGTGGTTTGAACCCGTGACTGAATAAGACAGAGATTCCCCTGCCTTGGAGGTGCTCACTTTCTAGGACACACTGTCTAACAAGCACGTTAAATAAGTGAACTCGAGGATATTCTTGTTGCGCGTTCCTCGTAGGGTGCTAGTTCAAGTTGACCCAAAGCTGAATTTGTGGGACTCGGAGCAGCGGCCATTGCTCCTTGAGGGTTGTCCAGGCTGGACGAGGTGACAGGCCGAAGTGCAGGTCCTGCTGGTGACTCTGGTTTGCCCTTCCCTGCTCACACCCAGCCGATTTCCCTTCACGACCCCGCTGGCTGGCAGCAAGCCGGGGCCCCCAGGAGACCAGGCCACAGCCTTCCAGAGAGTTCCATACAGCATCCCCTTTGGGTCCTGCAGGACATGCTGGCTCCCCAGATCTCGCAGCGAGTTCCAACCCGTCCTGCACTGGCTGGTAACAGACTTTTTCCTGATAGAAAGCCTTTTCTGTTCTAAAGCCGCCTGAGGTGGGGAGTGCAGTGCAGTAAGTTGTAATGAGCACAACACCTGAAGTCCCAACAATCCCGATTCCAGTCCTGTTTCCGCCATGGAATCATGCCACCGTGCCCTCCTTAAGCCGTGCTGACATTTTGGTCTGTGTGATACACAGCTGTGGGGGCTGGGCACGTTCAACAGCATCCCTGACCGCCTCCCCCCACCAGATGCTGGGAGCACCCTCCCCCAGGTGTGACAACCAGACATGTCTCCAGATATTGTGACTGGTCCCTGGGGGTAGGGGGTGGCAAAATCAGACCCAACTGAAGACAACTGTGCTCAGGAGATGGTTCTACTCTTCTTGATTTGAAAAATGAAGAGGTCATAATATCTACATCAAAGTGTAGTTTTAAAAGATTTAATGATATTCTGCACTTTAAACTATTCTATAGATTTTTTGTTGTTGTTGAGACGGAGACTTACTCTGTCACCCAGGCTGAAGCACAGTGGCAAAATAATGACTCATTGTCGTCTCAACCTCCTGGGCTCAGGTTATCCTCCTGCCCAGCCATCCCAAAGTGTTGGGATTACAGGAATGAAACACCGGCGCCCTGTCCAGATACTGATTCCTATTGACAAATTAATTTGTAACTGATGGATTTTCCCTTTATGTGACCACTTGCTTGGGGTTTTTCTAATTCATCTAATCATAGACACTAAACATTTCATCCAATATATACGACTACCATTTAACCTTTTTTTTTTTCTTTTGAGTAGGAGTCTCACTCGGTTGCCCAGGCTGGAGTGCCTTGGAACACTCACAACCACCCCTTTGTCGACCTGCTGGTCTCCAGCGATCCTTCTGCCTCAGCCTTCCAAGTAGCTGGAACTACAGGTGCATGCTACCACACCCGGCTAATTTTTTTTTTTTTTTTGGTTTATTGTGGAGACAAGGTCTCACCAAGTTGTCTGGGCCAGTCTTGAACCCTAGGGCTCAGGCAATCCTCAGCCTCCCAAAGTGCTGGGATTACAGGCATGAACCACCGCATTTTGCCCAGATATTGATTCCTATTGACAAATTAATTGGTAACTGATGGATTTTCCCTTTATGTGACCACTTGCTTGGGGCTTTTCTAATTCATCTAATCATAGACACTAAACATTTCATCCAATATCTATGACTACTATTTAATCTTTTTTTTTTTTTTTTAAACAAAGTGAAGGGAGAATTCATGGCCTGTGCCTTTCTACCAGGAACAGAGGCACATTTGCCATTTGGGATTCAACAGTTATCCCTCTGATTACAGCACAATATTTGATTCAAAAATTTACATTCGGTTTTAGAAACAGCCACTGTAGCCAACTGCCACTGCATTTGACAGCACCTTGCACATCGCCTAACCTGCACCAGTGAAGGATGATCTATCCTAGCGAACAGTGGTCTGGACAAGCTTCTGATTAACAGGAGGTTTCAAACAGCGGTGTCTCTGCCAGACAGATGTCAGCAGAACCCAACCTGGCTGCTCCACGCGCCGGGACTGCCTAATCGCAGTGCTCTGACATGCCCCTCATTAGTTAAGATTTCATACAAAGACTGCTTGATCATACATCCATGGTTTTCAGAGGTCACTATGTGATTGGCCGTTCCAAAACCACACTGGCATCAATCCCAGGACATAATTTATTGCCCTAACAAGCAAGGAAGCTTTTCAATAATTTCCTCTCCCCCCAAATCCCACTCCCTGAGATGTGAATGTCTTGCTGCCAACTCCCCGAAACCTGAGGCTAGGTGGGAAAGGGGGAAAGGGAGGGGCTTAAAGAGACAGTCAACACTACCTGACCATTTAGAAAAAATGGAAGCACCTCTGCTTGGTTGGGCTATGGTCACTGACTGATTCACACTGTGTTGTTTTAACTCCTCTTTCCAGACGTCTGTGCCTGTGAGAGTAGTTTGCTGTCAAGCTGTCCTTTTATTTCTACTCCCCACCTTCATTCCCTGATATTTAATTCCACCCACTTGTCCCTGTCTAGCCACCCCGGAGAAGTTCCTGTTAAACAGGAAGTTATAGCTCTTCCTGGCTATATTTACTTATTATTATTACTATAAAGATGCAGGGTACAATTCAGGGTTAGGTATACAAACGTTGATTATGCAGGTACCCTTGTTGATGAGGTATGCCCCTCCCTTCCCTAGCAATTTCCCTCAATTGCCGATCCCACCCCTCTTCCCCTGGCAGTTTCCCACTACTGCCAATCCCTTTCTTATAGTATTATAATAATTGTTCAAGGTCCGCTTATGGTACTCTTTGTTTCTGTGATAGATCGCTGAGTATAATCAACTCTAAATCCATCCAATTTGCTGCGAAGTCCACATGTTTGTCTCTTCCTGGATATAAAGCAAAGGGGCAGCCCAGAATAAAAGTCATCTTTGACCCCGTGCCTGGAGGCGCCACATAATTGCTTGGCCCTGCCTTCTCTCTTTGCAGGGTTCTCACACCCCTGCAAGGCCTGCAGTCCTTTCTCCGGCATCAGTGTCTAAACCATCGAATGCTCCTTCCCCAACCACTGTCACTTAGGGACCTCCTGACACCTGCTTCTCACCAGGTCCTCAAGTCATCTTCCCTGGCATCGGTCCTTCATCTGACGTCCCTGACAGTCTAGTGTCAGAACACTTGAGGTAGCAGGTAATGCTGAAATAGACTACATTTGACAGGATAACAGAGCTTCTGAACTTCTGGACAATTATGAACCAACAAAACTGCATCCGAGGAGAAAAATGACTCCTACATCAACGCAACTCATCTTTTCAAACGTAGGTTTCTTTACAAGAATTGTCCTTCAAGCGTTTTAACTTTTTTTTTTCCCTTTTAACATTTTTATTTTAAAGATGTGGGGTACGATTCAGGGTTAGGGATACAAATGTTCATTATGCAGGTACCCTTGTTGATGAGGTGTGCACCCCCCCAGCGGATTCCCACTACTGCCAATCCCGCC
>CAUYQG010039478.1:0-33598 GCA_963574415.1 Tarsius wallacei | reverse complement strand
TCTCCGCATCCTCGCCAGCATCTGTTGTTTGTTTTATTAATGATGGCCATTCTTACTGGAGTTAGGTGGTATCTCAATGTGGTTTTGATTTGCATTTCTCTGATGATTAGTGAGGCTGAGCACTTTTTCATGTGTCTGTTGACTGCCCTTATATCTTCTTTCGAGAAGTGTCTATTTATGTCTTTGTCCACTTTTAATGGGGCTGTTTGTTTTTTTCCTTTCAGCACGCTTGAATTCCTTGTAGATTCTAGATGTTAGGCCTTGCCAGATATACAGTTGGCAATTATTTTTTCCCATTCTGTGAGCTGTCTCCCTGCTCTCTTGATGGTTTCTTTTGCTTTGCAGAAGCTTGTTAGTTTGATGAGGTCCCATTTATCTATCTTATTTCTTAAGGTATGGGCATTTAGGGTTCTGAATAGGAATGGGTTGCCAGTTCCAATTTCCATAAGGGCGTCTCCTGCGTTTTCTAAGATTCTTATAGTTTGAGGTTTTACATTTAGGTCTTTGATCCATTTAGAGTAAATTTTTGTGTATGGTGATAGGTAGGGGCAAAGACTTCTCTTAAATTGCTATTCATATTTCTATCACATTACAACTGCTTATATCCTTGTTTTAGTCTGCTCAGGCTGCTATAACAAAATACCGCAGCTGGGTAGCCTAAAAAAACAAACATTTATTTCTCAGTCTAGAGTCTGTGAAGTCCAAGATCAAGGCACCTGCAAATTCTGTTTGATAAGAGCCTGTGTCTTATATCATAGATGGTGCCTTATGGCTGTGTCCTCACACTGTGGAAGGGTCAAGGCAGCTCTCTGGGATCTTTTTTTATAAGGGCTTCAGCCTCATGACGTAATCATCTTCCAAAAGGTCCCACCTAACCCACTAACTCTCTTAAGAGTTAAGATTTCGACATGTAAATTTGGGGGGAGACAGACATCCAGACCATAGCAATCCCATTCTCTCCAATTAGAACATGAGTATCCTAAAGGCAGGGATTATGTTTTACTAATCTTTAAATCCCCAGTCTTTAACATAATGCTAGTATCATTTAAAGCTACTAAAATGTTTATTGACTGAATGAAGAAATAATTCATTTAATTAAGAAATTAACAAATATCAAACACAGGTGACAGCTCTTGGCATATCTAAAGCTTAAGGTTTAGTAGAAGAAAGAGATTATAAACAAATTATTATAATAAGTAACAAATTAGGTTTCCATGTAGGATTTAAATTCAAACAAATATTGTGTTCAATTACAAATAATAAAAAGAAAGGATAAAAAATAAAAGGGCACAGAGAGGCCTAGAATTTATGAACATGAGAAAATTAAGACCCAGAGAATATAGTTAAAAAATAAAATAATATCGACTGAGTGCAGTGGCTCACAATTGTAATTCCAGCACTTTGGTATGCCAGACAGGAGGATTGCTTGAGCCCAGGAGTTTGAAACCAGCCTGGGCAACATAGCAAGACCTCATCTCTACAAAAAACAAAAAATTGGTTGGACATGGTGGTGTGCACCTGTAGTCCCAGCAACTTCGAAAGTGGAGGTAGAAGGATTGCTTGAGCCCAGGAATTTGAGGCTGTGGTAAGTTGGTGATCGTGTCATTGCACTCCAGTCAGGGTAACAGAGTAAGACCCCAAATTAAAAATATATACATATATCTTGTAACATATTTTTATACACCGATAATTCTTTAATAATATTTCACAATTAATTACTTTTGTAGATTTTCAATTTGAAAATAATTCTTAACCTCTTGGGTACAAAAGTAAATAATATGCATTTCCAAAGTCTTAAAATGATTTCTATTCATCAACAATAATCCATTATTATGGTGGCATTAAAGCACTTAAGCTTGGTCATAGTATTACTAGAAAAGGAGATGTTACATGTCAATATATAATAAAAAGAAAGACTTTCTTCATTGTGATTGTTTCATATCATTTTAGACTTTCTAAAATCCAACTAAGTTGAAATATGTTTCCTTGTGGCAATAAGCTCAGCAATACTTTCTCCTTCATTGTATAGTTAAATTTGTAACAATTCTACTAAAGCATCTTGAGGAACCAAGAAAAATTGATATGCTATACACAAGTAAAGGTGAAGCGGTTTCTAAATGTAGAAAATCTGCAAAGTCTTTTTAGGTTTGTTATAATAGTATAAAATAACTTCAACATGTGAAACTTTTTTATGAGAAATGCCAACATTTTATATTAACTTTCATGAAATGGTAAGTATGAATATAAATATTTCATATACGTTTTATTTGAGAAGGTAAAATTAATAAATTAGCTCTTGTTTGACTATCCAGCTATTTTAAAAGAGGTATTTAGAGATAATTGTTAGTGCTTAACTACTTTGTATGGGCTTTTTTCCATAAGAGATTTTTAAAATAAAATATATTTTTATGACTTTTTAATGTAACATAGTCAATGAAAACTTTATCCTACCTAATTTAATAGTTACCTAGTTGGCTAGTTTAGAAAGAGATTAATTTATTAACTCTTTAAGAAATACCTCTCAGAATGGGAAGACATTTCTGCATATAAAATATACAGCTTTCTTCCTCATCTCTTTACCCACAAACTAGAGAATTCTATTATCAATGAACATTCCTGGATTAATTATCTAAGAAATCTGGAAAGATAACAATGAATCAAAAAAGTCTCCTTTCCTTCTGTATTCCAGCCTTGCTACTAAGGTATCATTGAAGCTACTGCACAATAACTCATTTTAAGCTGCCCAAAGAGAATCATTAATTACGGAAGTGCTTCTACATCCAGATCTACATTAAAATATTATGTCTAAAATTTGCTTCTGTATCTTATGAGGAAATGAATGGTTCAGAGAAAATGATTCAAGTATTGGAAAGTAGGAATTTGAGTTAGACACGGTGGCTCTCGCCTGTAGTCTCAGCTACTCAGGAGGCAGAAGGATCGCTTGAGCCCAGGAGTTCAAGGCTGCACTCCAGTCTGTGTTACAGTGAGACCCTGTCTCCAAAAATAAAAGAAAGTAGGAATTTGCAAGAGGGGCTATTTATCAAATGCTATTTCTCTTTTATTTCCTGCTTTTAATATTGAGGCTTAGCAAATATTTAATTTGTTGACATGCTTTACAGCCATTTCACTTTTCTCTCTATCAAAGTTTTAACAGATGTCCTACCTCCAGAAGTGTATCTGGTGTCTTCAGTCTGCAGGTCAGAATAGAAAGTTTCCTCAACTACTGTAATAGTAAGCCTAAAGGATATACAGTTAGGGTGACTCCAGGTCTAGAGTTTTCTACTAAAATGATACATTTTAAACCTCTGGAAATTCACAAATGTTATTATTAACATAAATGAAAGTGAAAATGAAAACATGTATAATATAAATGTCTTGAGGGGTCATAAGCAGAGTGACTTAGAATAGATAAACTCCTAAAATCCTTTTTATTATAACATATTCTAAATTTTCAACACGGGAGTATATATTTAATAAGTAATAATGACATATTACACTTATAATAATTTGACATCTTTATAAATGTACATACTCATTCCATTTGAATTTTACAATCTCCTTCTGAATTGGGTAGGGCAGACATTACTCTGGCTGCCTGAAAGATAAAAAAGCTAAGGCACAGAGAGAAAAATGATTTGCCCAAAGGCACAGAATAATATGACATGGGACTATAACTAAGGTCTCTCTGATCCCTTGCCTAATTTTTGTTTCTGACGGAATTTTTTTTGTTTTGTTTTTTGAGTTGGAGTCTCACTCTGTCGCCCAGACTGGAGTGCAGTGGCTGCTCCCGGCCACAGCATCCTCGACCTGCTGGGCTCCGGTGATCCTTCCGCTTCAGCCTTCCAAGTAGCTGGAACTACAGGTGCACGCTTTCACGCCCAGCTAATTTTTAATTTATTGTAGAGATGAGGTCTCGCCAAGTTGCCCAGGCGGGTCTCGAACCCACGGGCTCAGGCAATCCACTCACCTCAGCCTCCCAAAGGCGCGGGATTACAGGCTGAGCCACCGAGCCCGGCTCTGACAGAATTTATTAGAGCCAGACAATTAATAGTTTCAGACTACAAGTCTGGTGGATGCTCATTCATAGCTAACTTGGACCAGACAATTTTGAAAGTTTTAAATTCTCTATTAAAACCGGCATTAGAATTTAGTGGCATTCTCTCTGGTAAAAAATGTTCAGAAAGGAACAAATAAAGTAAAATATCATATACTAAGAATGAAAGTAGTTATTGAACAATTCATATGAGGCAAATATGTGTTTACAAAATAGTCATTGTAGCATGGCTTGAAACTAAATGTTGTAGAAAGTTTAAATGTTTGTTAGTAGAAAACCCAAATAAAATATGATGCATCCACCATAAAAAAAATATGGAACAGGACAATTTAGGTCTAAAAGTGTGGAGGAAGAAAGATGGCCATGATATATTTTTTATACTTGTAGGTAGTTTATAGTCTGTGTAGCATATATCTTCACAAACATACATACATGTACATATATAACACATATGTACAAAGTATATGTATCATAACCTGCATATTACAATACACAGGTATGCTCTCACTTTATATATTACATCTCTATATCTAGATATACACTAGATGTATTTAATAGATACATATTTATATGTATATCTAGTTCTGGAAAAATGTACACCAAATTAATGGTAGTTACTTCTGGAGAGTAAGATTATAGAAGTATATGAGTGTAGGCAGATAACTTTTAATTTGTTTTCTATACTTCTCTATTTGAGGTTCCTGCAGTCAGTGAGTGCTACCTTTATTATATTAGAATAAAATGTGAAGAGCATTATAAGCCCGCCATATACACTGATTTAAGAAAAGTTTAAATATACTTTTTAAAAATAGAGCCAAAACAGATTATTAATAAAATAATACCGTTTAATAAGTTTCTGTAGTTATTTGTCCTTGACTTGTTGCTTTACATTGGCTGGAATAGCGATACAGTAGCTGGATAAGATATCTAAGACCATGTGATGTAAGCCACAATTTGATAGAGCAAGCCTGAGACGTGATATCATGAAGTTATATGAGCAATGCTTGGACTATTATGTGAGTGAAAAATATTCTTTTACCATGTTTGAGCTAGTATTATTTTAGCCTCTTATAACAGCTAAAACTGTGTTCAGATTAATGCAGTATCCTATTCCACACAAAGTTCCAATATAACAACTTCTTCAGTTCTCATGGAAAATGTGCATCTATTGTTTGGAGCAAAGTGTTAGCTTAGCATGTTTTACCAAATATTTTTCTTCTTCCATACTTTCTGATCAATGTTATGACAAAAGTTTGCCTTCTAATGGAGTTTTCTACGAGTGCAAGAGCATGCTTACTAGATTACCATTGTTCAGTATCATGAACAGTTACATTTACTCGAACTAATATATTGCTTTTTGTGTCTTATGCGTCAGTTTGATGAACTTAGTCTGAGTCTGCTACTGAGATGAGATTTCATTCTTGCTGTGGCAACAAAAATATGAACTTAGAAGACTATATTAGGCTCAATTGTAGCAAATTTATATGGTAATATTATATTCTGAGGCCTCTTGGCACAGTATGGAGTGCCATTAGCCACTCTTTCCATTTGACACATCTACATTGTCAAGAAGAATGATTATGTCAAAAAGAGAATACTGAGCTGAATGGTCTTTAGGTTTCAACTGAATGGCATTCTTATGTTCTTAACTGTTAAAAAAACAAACAAACAGGATGGATTAAAAATTTTTGATTACTTACGGACTAAGAAAATCTGAGACATTTTTCAAAAAAAAGGATTTTTGCTTTTTTGTTTGTGAGCATGTATGTGTTTTTGTTGTGGTAGTGTGCATATGTGAGGGGGATTGGATTAAACACTAATCACTCTGTGAGTTGTCATCTCACAGAGTCATGATGAGTAAAATCAATTGTGTGCTTAGTTTTATAAATAATATAGCACAGTATAAGCTATTATTTTATATCAATTCATAATACTGCGACTGCCACAACAAAGACTTTTCCCCTTTTTCAAGTAATAAATCTTAGAAAAATATCAACTCTATTTTAATACCAGAGATATATTTATTGAGCAAGAAACACTACTCTCATGAGAATTGGATGGCAGCTGTCATCATGTAATTATGACCTGCTGTATACATTTTTGAACTTAGTTCTCTTTATTTTTCAAATATTTCATATTTTTAAGCCACTAATCTGACTACCTGCAAAATGCGAATTTAAATAATTGGCTGTTCAGATACCAAAGCAATTATTTACAAAAATATTTACAAAGCTCTACAATTAAGTGAGACTCTTCCAAAGTCAGTGGTTTATAAGATCTTGAAAGAAAGAAGTAGATGGGGAATAGCTAGTCACGGTAATTCTAACACACACAACAACAGAAACCTGAAGATATGATTACAACTTCTCTACTCAATTTACAAAAAAACCTACAGTATATGATCCTAATAACACATATTTCCTATTTTGTCAGTTTGATAAAAGTGTACCATGTCAATGGTTTTTAGATTGTGATTTGGTGATTGTTTCAGCACTGATTGTCAATGACCTGTATGTCAGCTGACACAGTTAAATCAGAAATTAGCATGCAGTCTCCTAAAATGCCAGACTCATGGACCCTTTGCACAAGAGAGGTATAATAGAACCCACATGATACCCCCACTAAACAATGAAACATATGACATTAACTAAAAACAGGAACACAACAGCAAATGTGCCTGAGGAAGTGTATGGTATTTAACCCCTAAACATTAATTTTATTGTGGTGTATAAGGAACTAATTAACTGAGAGTTTCCTTTTTTATTGGAAACGGAAATACTGTTCAGAAAACTGATGAAGAATAAATACAGCATATTTTAGATTTATTAAGCTTGGATCATCAACTTCTATTTATTTAAGCTAATCTCATAAGGCAATTAAATATTTCAATCAGTAACTTTATATGGCTATTTTATTTAGCACATTTCTGAAAAGTTAATCAGTGTGTTAAAATGCAGAATGAGTGTGTGAATATATTTCTAGTTATATACAGCCAAAACAGTGACCAAATACATTTCCTAAAAATCATACGATCTTTTCCAACATAAGCTCTGATAAAAAGATAAGTGGAAAATGACAACAGAAAAAAGTTTAAAGTTTGATGATTATATTGAAAACAGGGTTAAGGTTGTATCAAATCAAACAATCGTTTACATCAGCAATGTAATGCATAAACAGTTACTATTTTCCTAAGTGAGAGGAAGCCCTATTCAGGTGTGACTGAGTGATTTTGATCCTAACTCAAACAGAATGAGTAATATCCATAAGATAGGAAACATAATTAAATGCTGAGTGTGGCTTTAGAATTTTTTTTTTGAAACAAGATCTATGTTTTGCTGGCTTTATATTATCTCAGTATTTATCATTTATACATAACCTAGTAAGACAGACAGGTACTGTTTCATATATAATCTTATTTAATATTTGTAACAATTCAGTAAAGTGGGTCTTATTAATTCATTGTGTAGATGAGGAAACTGAAGTTTAGTAACTTGCATAAGGAAATCAAAGTAGCAGTAAAATGTGATTCCAAGTCTAGGCTCCCTCATTCCAAGTACCTCTTTATTTGTAGTTGCCTATTTGAGATTGGGTTAATCAAATCAAAACAAATAAAAAAAAACTTGAAATCATATAGACAAAGGAATCAGTCAGTATAGACATAGACGAGTGAATTAGTGGATTATCTTTATAATATTACACATAGTCCTGTAAGTGCAAAACAAATTTTGTTATATATTCTGTTCTTCGATTGCCAACATGACAGGCGAACAACAATAAATGGCAATTTTTTTAAAAGGCATAGTAATTTTAAAAAATGAACACATACTAAATTAGGCCAAAAGTCCCCAAACTTTCTTGGATTAAGGTGCCATCAGTGGTTCAACAATTGTTTTCATGGCACCATTAGGACAAAAGAAATATCCAACCACTGGATTTTATTAAGTAGTAAAGTCCAAACAACCCATGTATGGCAGTTTACACAGTATCTGATAGATGCCTCTATGTTTTCTTTGAAATTTAAAAGAATCCCGTGTGTCCCTATGAATGAGCTACAGCACCCAGGGATCCTTGACTCACAGATGCACATGCCTGAATATAGGGAAGGACTCAGATACAGAGTATTTGTATGACACATTGAATTTGACACTATGGGGTAACTTATCAATCCAGCTCTTTACAACTCTGTTTTATACTATGTATAGAAAATGGGTTATTTTACTAAATTTTGCCATTTCTGCAGATTTTTAAATTTCTACGTAAAATGTCCTCCCATCAAAATTTCTAAAGCATCTAACTATTACAATTATATAACTAGAGATTTTACACCCAAACAGAAAGGAGAGAGGCAGAGGACTTTAGTTATTAGTAAAAGAGAAGCCCTTACACCTCTTATTTCTGCCTCTAAAATATGTACTCTTAAGAAACAGAAGTGAACCTGACTGTGGCATGGGAGGAAGCTGCGTGTTTCAGAAAGAGGACCGCAGCGGAGTCAGACCAAGTGTCACTGACCGAACTTATGGCTTTCAACTGCCTTATCTCAAAACTCTCTCAAGTCTAAAATGTTAGGCTAACACCAACATGTGAATTCAAAAATAGAATTTTTTCTAAGATGAGCAAACATAAAATTAGTGTCTTCAAGAAAACATAAAACTGTTCTGCAGATGTCAAAGGCATTTAAATTTTATTTCAAAAATGTGTACCTGACCCAAGCTTCATAGCTCACATGTTGAAGTCTCTGATTCAAAGGACACTACTCAGCTTTTCCAGATTTTTTTCCTGAGTGTACTGGTCTCAGAATGAAGTTGACTGATTAAACAAGTGTTTTTACATAATTATTTTCAAGTTCTCTATTTATTATATTTATATTGAAATGATTCAATTTTATTTATTATTTTCACCGCCTCAGAAATCTGCAATTATTTTCAGGTTTTAAGAAATAAGTGGCCAG
Source organism: Tarsius wallacei (assembly GCA_963574415.1). Taxonomy (NCBI): domain Eukaryota; kingdom Metazoa; phylum Chordata; class Mammalia; order Primates; family Tarsiidae; genus Tarsius; species Tarsius wallacei. The sequence goes on along the minus strand of CAUYQG010039478.1, from coordinate 24,596 downwards.
GCTTGGTACCTCAGTCTGTAATCCCAGAACTTTGGGAGGCCGAAGCGAGTGGATTGTCTGAGCCCACAGGTTCGAGACTAGGACTGGGAAACTTGGCGAGACCTTGTGTCTACAATAAATAAAAAATTAGCCAGGCAGGTAGCGCACGCCTGTAGTTCCGGCTACTTGGAAGGCTGAGGCGGAAGGATCGCTGGAGCCTAACAAGTCGACACTGGAGTGGCCATGAGTGTGCCACTACACTCCAGCCTGGGCAACAGAGTGAGACTCCAACTCAAAAAAAAAGAAAGAAAGAAATAAGGAGAAGCAATAACTAGATATGGATCCATGAAGACATGTGGTTTCATGCTTGATTTTATAAATACCAAATGCCAAAACAGAATCTGACATTCTGGTAATAATATACCAATATTTGTGAACGGACCTATATATTCATGATTAAGAGTGGATGGCAATATTCTTTAAAGTTTTTTTCTATCTATCTGGTCAGTTTGCTCTGAACTGTCTGGCTGTGCTGCTATTCGTTTCTTTCTATACTGCTTGATGATGTGCACTCTAGCACTTAAGAGAGGCTCAGCAACTATATTTTGTCTGTCTACATTCCACACCTTGATTCTACTATTAAATTTCTTAAAGAGAAAATACCTTTACGTCCAACTAAAAGCTTCTTTTTCAGAAAACGGGAGATGTTAACTCAATCTACAGTAGTTAGTTTTCTCAACTTGTGTTTTTATTTTATTTTTTCCCCATCAAGAGTGTTAAAGTTTCTGATTTGGGTCCAGTGATATTTACACTTATATTATCAAGACATATAGTCTAAACAGGAAAATTTATTATTAGTGTGTTCTGTGAATAAATTGGTGAAAAGCATCTGAATTTTTAAAAGCAACAAATAGTGTATCTTTCATATTTGCTTGAAACTGAAATCAAGATGGATTGGTCAGTCTCATTAAGAACTCATTGAAAACTATGTAATATCACTTAAATCAGGGTACCCAATCCCCAGACCATGGCCCATTTATAACACCACTCCCCATCTCTTACATTACTGCCTGAGCTCCACCTACTGTCAGATAAGCTGCAGCATTAGATTCTCCGAGGAGCATGAACCCTATTGTGAACTGCACATGTGAGGGATCTAGGTTGGGTGTGCCTTATGAGAATTTAATGCCTGATGATCTGAGGAAGAGCTGAGGTGGTGATGCTAGCACTGGGGAGCAGCTGCAAATACAGATTAACATTAGCAGTGAGGTTTGACTACACAGAGACCATAATAAATCAATTGCTTTCAGACTCATATAAAAACCCTGTCAGTGAGTGGCAAGTCGGTTATGCACTTCAATTGTACAGCTGCATCTGGTGGTAGACTTTAACTCAGAATCTGACACTTATTTTAGTCTGTGTGTGGCCTGCCCATTATTTTATTACCACTTCTGCCCACATCTCTTTTTTTAAATGGTGAGTTGTACAATTGTTTTATTATATCTTACAATGTCATAATAATAAAGTGCACAATAAATGTTATGAGCTTGAATCATCCCAAAACCATCCTCCCCTGGTCCATGGAAAAAATGTCTTCCATGAAACCAGTCCCTGATGCCAAAAAGGTTGGGAACCATTGACTTAAACAGATTGGCAAACAGAAAAGTCACAAATTGTTGACAATTAAGAAGTGAATAAGATAGAAAGTCCCACAGAAGAGAGGAGATGGCATGATTTCTTTCCCTATCTCGATTCCTTTCCTGAAATGTGATTAGGAAGGACTTGGTGTGGACTATTTATCACTTCCCTCCAGCTCCTCCTTCAAACTGACTCAAAGTACTAGAGTGTCAACGAGGGTGGCCCTTTCTTTTGTTACTGACTTCTGCTTAGTTCTAGAGTTTGGCATGATGCCAGTTTCAAGCTTGCCAGCAGTTGTAGAAGCTTTGTTCTATTTTATTTCCAAGGTTACAAAAGAAGTAATATCATTTATAACTTTAAGCACTAAAGGTAGGACTATCAAGTGGTTAATATATCAACAATTTTAAAAGGGAAAAATCTCTCCACGCCACATTGCATTCACACTGAACACATTTAGTATGCCAACTCTGTCAAATGGGAGTGAGGCAGAGGTGTTCTTGACCTTTTCCAGGCCTACAATTATGCTATTGTTCATATTCAATGTAGTTTTCTCTTCAGTGCAATATTTGTTAAAGGGACTTATTTCTGTAGTTGCTTAAAAAAACTTTTTTTTTTTTAAACAGAACTAGTCTATATGTATATATTGCAGGTGCAGTCTGAGGCAACTAATGATTTTTAAAGTGTCTTTTTTTTTTCCATTTTAGTAACCAAGGTTACTAAAAACACATTGGTGGCATGTGTTTAATGTGAAAAGTAATTCCTTAGGAAAGTGGAAACAAAACAAAAAACCTTTTATGATTAAAAAAAATCAGTGTAGCAACAGAATTTAAAGTTCTATTCTTAGAATTTAAATTATTCTCAGAGGTTAAAATATTTAGAATAAATATAGTCCTTAATTATAAAGAGAAAGTTGGTATGTCTGGATGAATCAACGATCTACAAAGGTAGAATGATGGAGACAATAATATTAAATCACTAAATTAAGAGTCCAGAGTTAGAACACCATTTTAAAACACAGAAAATCAAAGTCAAGAGAAAGATTTGCAAAAGCAGTATAAAAACTTCAAAGAGCAAAGCACCATACCAAGTGTGAATCTGTATATTTTGAGTTCAGATCACTGTTACCTGAACTTCAGAACTGCAATCTACTCATCATTGATATACTCATCTCAAATGGCTTTGTATGTTTAAGAAATTACAACCCATTTCTTCAACATGATATAAAGACAGGTTTAAAGATTAGGAATAAATGCTAAAATTCCCGATGTGAAAATTCGAAATATCACCTAACAGGAAATGTAGGACTCATTTCTAGTAATGTTAGACAGTTTCTCAAATGCAATAAATACTAAAGTAATGTGCAATGTTAATAGTACAATTTATTAACATACATATAAGCTGAAATCCACTGGAATTTTAAAATAATATTCTATATAAATATCTATGATAATATTTCACTATTTTTTCCAGTTCTATTTTTATCAATGAAAATATTTTGATAAATTTGCTTTCTCTATATTCTTTCTGGCCATGATAATGACGTTCCAGAAGATGTTTAGCTTAGCAATTTAGGCCCTTTTGGGAATGTTAGTTATTATTTTTATCTTACAGAATAGAGTCGGCATTTTGACTACTTAAATTCTTATAAATGAAGTATTCATTTGTTTCCAAAACTAACAACGTGCAATTTAGATTTGGGTAAAAAAAGAAAAAGACATAAAATCACAGACACCTACAATTAATAAGTAGCATAAAGTTATCTTGGTATAACTTTTCACTCAAGACAAAAAAAATGTCCTCTATATTGATTGTAGTGTGTTCATTCAGTCATTCAAAAGTGTTAAATGTTGTACTACAAGTTGAGATATAACAGTGAATAAGACAGAATCAACAACTGCTCTCACAGAGTTCACATCACAATTAGAGAGAAAATCTACAAGATCCAAAGGAAGCAGAAAGGAACCTCACTTAGTCAGGCGAGTGCTCCCTAATCTGAGCTGAAAGAGATTCAAAACATGAAGGAGAGTAAACGTTGATGATGTGAGTCCAGAGTCAAGAAAGAAAATGGTTGAGGCCAAGAACTAAAAAGACTAGTGAGAAATTAGGCTGTAAATATAGGGAGCAGACAAGTAACAGAAGGCCCTCTAATTCACATCAGGAAATTTAGGTTTATCTTACTGGGCAATGAAAAACTATAGAAAAGTATATTCCTATGCCACCTATGCAAAAGGTAAAATGAATCCCTAAATTACATTCATATTTTAAGACTACACTGGAAATAGAAGCTATAAAACTGAATAATAAAGAGCAAATATTGGCATCGGAAACACAGACATAATTTAAGCTCGTTTAAATACCAACACAAACACTTTCCTACACTTTTTGTGTGTGCTTCCTCTTTAAAATAAAAAATGGTATATGGTGATCTCACTTCTTGGAATGGTAGTAATATTAAATTACCTAATTTAAAGGCGTGCCCTCCACCCATTCCCAAATAAAAAAATCAATGGTACTTACTACATCCAGCCTTATAGCTGAAGCCTGGAGGAAGGAGGAATCCTTGCTGGGCAGCTGCAGCCAGTGTCCGTTGATCAGGAGGGAATACGGGAATCATTAATGGAGGCAGCTGACCTTGAACCTGCTGAACGTGATAGAGCGAATCAAAGAGAAGAAGTTCTGATGCTCCATGCTTCTTCCCACCCTCCTTATTTCATGATTTAAAAAATCATTTATTTAATTCAAAACACTGGCATATACGCTTGCTAAAACACTAGGCTTGAGGACATACCTTGGGACTAACTTAGGAGAACCAGAAAATCTTAGAGTTGGAAGGAAGTAAGGTCAACCTCTCACCTGGTGAATACTTTCCCTATGCTATATCTTTGACAGTGATGAAAACAGCACCACTTTGCATGATAAGCGCTTTTTTTGTTGCACTAATGTAACAGTTAAAAATTCACTCCATAGAATGAACTGAAATCTTCTGTCGACCCCACCTGTTAAGACTAATTCTACCTGTGAAACAAAACTAACTTTGCATCATTTTATACATAAATAGCTCTTCGTAATTTGAGGGTAAATTCTCAAGTTCACTCAAAATACTGAAATTGTAAAATTATGGAATATAGTAATATGTCTGAAAGAAATCTTAGAGAACAACGAAAACTTTCCCCTTTCTTTGTAAAGAGGTAACTGATGTCAGAAGAACTGACCTATGACCAGAGGATTGGTCAAAACTGGGTTGAGACTAGTCTCTTGAATCCTGCTACAGTCCCTCTGTTCTACACTTTTGTCTTTGTCTATTCCTTTGAAACATTTGAGCCACTCCTCAAACTACATGGCCTCTGTTTTGGTTGCCCTCTTTAGAATATACTCTTAACTTGTGCTTTAGCCCCCTCCCCTACCTTGGGGAGGTGAATCTCCTCTCTCTCTCCCTCCAATTTACTTTCTAAATAAACTATATTTTCCGATCTAAAAAAAAAAAATGAATATCCTCTAACTTGATAGTCCCACTATCAGACTATGGTTCATATAAATTAATAAATAATCCAGTATAATAGAACGCTATCCTCTTTGAACTAAACAGGAATTTATAGAAGTAAAATGTAATGTAGTCATTTGTGCAGCTATGTCACATTATTAAATGAGGTAGAGGTTGTCATTAACCAAAATACCTAGACTTTTTTTTTTTTTCAAATAAATACTGAAGAACAACCTTCCTGGTAAACATTATTGATTAGTGTTTGTCACTGAATATATGGATGAGAATTTAGAATCAGGTCAAAAATTATAATCTGATTCTTTATTCTCCTTCTCAAACCCTCCCATACATTACATGAAATTTTGGAAAATAATTAATAAATATGTACAATGTGCAAGATACTGAGTTAGGTAGTAGGGATATTATAGTAAACAAGAAAGTCAGAATCCCAAGTCTATGAAGTTTTGATTATAGTTGGGGGGGGAGCAAAACGAATACACAAAAATAATTACATATTCATTTAGTCACCAATCCTAACAACAATTCATAAATATCTCTCAGATCTGTGTTCCTGTTTTTCACTTTCATTATCAATTCCTAGGATTTTTATGATTCTTATAGTTCTCATCATTTCTCCCTTTAAAATCCAACTTCAGTTTCTCCTTTATTTCATCTTCCACAGTAAGCCTCAGAGTTGATTCTGAGCATTTGTAGGTAAATGTGGTGGGCAGTGAGGACTGAGAGAAGAAAAAAGGGAAGGAGAAAGATAAGGAAAGGGAGACAGAGAGAGAGAGAGAAGAGCACTATATAAATGGAAGCTCTGCCAGGAGCAGGCCAAGGCAGGAGGATAACTGGAACCCAAGAGTTTAAGACCAGCCCGGGGAACATAGCAAGACCTCGTCTTTACAAAAAAAAAAAAAAATTAAATGGGCATGATGATGCACATCTATAGTCCCAGCTACTCGGGAGGCAGAGGCAGGAGGATCGTTTGAGCCCAGGAGTTTGAAGCTACAGTGAACTATGATAGTCACTGCACTTCAGCCTAGATGACAGAGGGAGACGCTGACTAAAAAATAAAATAAAATAAAATAAGTCTGTTTTCAATAATAACTCCAAATTGGGAAACATCTCTTTTGCCAAAAGGATTTTAAACCTATCACTGCCACCAGAGTGAAACTACAAAAGAAATGACAATAACCAGGGAAACAAAAAGACAGTGAATTAAGGTTAGATTAGAATAATTTTTGGAGCATACTGAAATAAAAAAAACTGTATGATGAAACCAACTGATTAAAAACTCAAGGAATTTATAGAGACTGCATATTGAGCTAGCACGTAGGAATAAGTGGCTCAAAAGAAGAGGCAGACATCCCAAGGTAAAACAGCATGGAGACTAGCTCAGTGTGAGAAGAAATGCAGATTAGAATAACAAGAAAGAAGCAAACAACAAACCAGTCATTCAGGTTAAGAGTCATCACTAGCCACTACATATTCTTTATATTTCATCATTTGTAAGTATAGTATTTATACTATATTTTATATAGCACATCTCCTTTCTTTTTTTTGTTTTTTGTTTTGTTTTTTTGTTTTTTTTTTGTTTTTTTTTGAGTTGGAGTCCCACTCGATCGCCCAGACTGGAGTGCAGTGGCCGCTCCCGGTCACCGCAGCCTCGACCTGCTGGTCTCCCGCGATCCTTCCGCCTCAGCCTTCCGAGTAGCCGGAATTACAGGGGTGCGCTACCACGCCCTGCTAATTTGTTTGATTTATTGTAGAGATGAGGTTTCGCCTGCCCAGGCGGGTCTCCAACCCGCGGGCTCAGGCAATCCACTCACCTCAGCCTCCCAAGGCACGGGATTACAGGCTGAGCCACCGAGCCCGGCTGCACATCTCCTTTCTAAGATGTATTGGTTGTAAGAGGTATCATACATTTAATAAGAGAATTTTGAAGTGATGAAGAAAATGATTCTCAAATTAAGCATATATAAGGGCTATAAGAGGCATCTGGATTTCAGATACATTAAAATTTGCAGCCGGGCTCGGTGGCTCAGCTTGTAATCCCGCGCCTTTGGGAGGCTGAGGTGAGTGGACTGCCTGAGCCCGCGGGTTTGAGACCCGCCTGGGCAAGCAAGACCTCATCTCTACAATAAATCAAAAAAATTAGCCGGGCGTGGTAGCGCGCGCCTGTAATTCCGGCTACTTGGAAGGCTGAGGCGGAAGGATCGCCGGAGCCCAGCAGGTCGAGGCTGCGGTGGCCGGGAGCGGCCACTGCACTCCAGCCTGGGCGATCAAGTGGGACTCCAACTCAAAAAAAAAAAAAAAAAAAAAAAGATAGGCCTTATATAAGTGGACTTATACAATGTTTGTCTTTTTGTATCTGACATCTTTCACTTAGTGTACTGTTTTCAAGACTCATCCGTATTGTAGCATGTCAGAATAGTCCCCATTTTAGGCTGTCTAATATTCCATTATACATATCTACCATATTTTGTCTATTTATCCATCTGTTGATGGGTATTTGGGTTGTTTAGATCTTTTGGCTATCATGAACAATGCTAATATAAACACTGGTGCACAAATATCTTTTTGAGTCCCTGCTTTTAATTCTCTGGGGCATATACTCTGAAGTTGAATTGCTAGAGCACATGGTAATTATATATAAATTATAGAATTAATTTTTTGAGGAACCACTATACTGTTTTCCCACACAGCTGCTCCATTTTGCATTCCCACTAGCAATGCACAAGAATTCCAATTTCTGTACACCTCTACCAGCATTTGTCCTTTTTTTTTTTCTTTAAATAAGAGTCACCTTGGTGTGGGTGTGAAGTGGTAACTCATGATGGTTTTAATTTGCATTGTTCTAAAGATTAGTTAAATGTCTTTTCATGTGCTTATTAGCCATTTGTTTATCTTTTTTGGAAGAAATGTCTGTTCAAGTCCTTCGCCCATTTCTTTACTGGGTGGTTAGTTTCTTATTGAGTTGTAAGAATTCTTTATATAGTCTGGATATTAATCCCTTATCAGATCTATGATTTGCAAATATTTTCTCCCATGCGGTGAGTGGCTTTTTTACTCACTTGATAGTATCTTATGATACACAAAAGTTTTTAATTTTGATGAAATCCACTTTATTTTTTCTTTTGTTGCCTATGTTTTTGTTTCATATTTAAGAAATCATTGTCAAACCCAATGTCACAAAGGTTTTCCTTCTAAGAGTTTTATGTATAGGCTTTATGTATAGGTCTTCAATCCATTTTAAGTTAGATATTGTATATGGTGTAAGTCATTTGCTTGCATATGGAAATCCAATTTCTCAGAACCACTCATTGAAAAGACTGTCCTTTACCCATTGAATGGTTTGGCATCCTTATCGAAAATCATTTGACTATATATTTGACGGTTTATTTCTGGGCTCTATTTAACTCCATTGGTCTATGTGTCTATCTTTATTGCCAGTGCCGTACTGTTTTGATCAGTATAACATTGTAGTAAGTTTTGAAGTCAGGAACTATGAATCTTCTTTGTTGTTCTCTTTCAAGATTGTTTTGGTTATTCTGGGTTTGCTAAGATTTTGTATGAACTTTAGGGTAAGATTTTCTATTTGCAAAATACATCACTGGGATTTTGATGGGGATTGCAATTAATCTGTAGATTGCCTTAGTAGTATTAACATCTTAACAGTATTAAGCTTTCCAATCCATGAACATGAGGTGTTCTTCCATTTATTTATGTCTTCTTTAATTTCTTTTTTTTGTTGTTTCCTTCAAGAAAATATTTATTGCCTATTATCAGTGATATTATTTTACAGCAAAATTAAATATACTTTTCACAAGTATAAAATGGAAATCAAGGTATATATCAAAGGTAAATGCTGAACCAAAGTCCTAGTTTTCAGAATTCAGTAGTCAATCATGATTCCGCACCAGGGCCACTAGTCCATGATTTCAAATAGTTAAGAATCTTTTCAGTAACTGGAACAAAATCTTCTCGATATGTGACAGTGGTTTCCACATAAAACCCTTTTGGGAGCTCAGATATTTCACTGAGTGTTTCATTCATTGAGACATCCTTTTGCCCTACTTCATCAGCTGGCAGCTTGTCCTTTTTCCTGCCAAATAAGAACATTGAGCCCAGCAGGGTCCAGGTGCTGACCACGTAGACCACAGACATGCGTCGGTACCAGGATGTGGCCTGGTTGAGAAGCATGGAGACACCGGCAGAGGGCTTCTTTAATTTCTTTTAGCAGTGTTTTTGTTTTCAGTGTATGTTTTCATCTCTTAGTCCATTTTGTGCTGATATAAAAGAATACCTAAGACTTGGTAATTTATAATAAACAGAAATGTATTGGCTCACAATTCTAGGGGATGGAAAGTCCAATAGCAACACACCAGCAGATTTGTCAATTTTGATTCCAAGATGGCACCTTGAATGCTTTATTCTCCAAAGAGGAGAAATGCTTTGTCTTCACATGGCAGAAGACAGAAGCACAAAGAGACAGAAAGGGGCCAAACTCTCCATTTGTAATGGCATCAGTCCATGAGGACTAAGCACCTCTTAAAGGCCCCACCTACCAATATTGTTACAACGGCAATTAAATCTCAACATGTGCTTTGGAGGGGACAAATACTCAAACCATGGCACCCTCCCTGGTTAAGTTTATCCTAAGTATGTTCTTCTTTTTGATGCTACTGTTTCTTAATTATCTTTCCTGTTTGTTCACTGTCATTGTAACATCTGTTTCATTTTATCAGCCAGATAAGTCACATGGCCAAACCCAAATTCAGAAGGGGGAAGCACAGCCTATCCATTTGGGAGGGCACTACAGTGTCATGACAAAGTGAATGGATACAGGGAGAAGTGAAGAACGGGAACCTGTAACACCTCATCCCATAATGAGCTTCCTGGGGTCAATTTTAGAATTGCTTTTGTCCAGGGTCCACATTACAAATAGTCTCCTCCCACCCTCTCACTCTATACCACTACCTCAGGAAAAAAATGTTTAAAAACATGGCAAGGGGGAAAAAGAAGTGAGCAGAGAAACAAAAGAGGTAGCAAAGTACCCAGCTGGACAAGAAGCAGGTACTGTGGAAAGAACACAGGCCAGGAGTCAGAAGGCCCGCCACCTGATCTCAGGCAAGTCTCTTAACATCTCTAGCCCTCGGTTGTCTTCTTTCGTGGTGGGCTAGTTGATCTCTAGGGGCCTTTCCTGAGCTAACCTTCCCACTTGTGCAAATTTTAATAGTTCTGTCCCTAGATTACAAAATAAGCCAACATTAGAAAATCCCTTCTGTCTGTAGACCCAACACATCCACACAAGTAGCCATCTGTCTTAGTCCATTCAGGCTACTATAACACAAATACCATAAAAAGACATTTATTTTTTAACAGTCTGGGAAGTCCAAGATTAAGGCACCAGCAGATTTGGCATCTGGTAGGGACTTGCTCTCTGCTTCGTAGATGCTCTCTGAGGTCTCTTTTCCAAGGACACTAATCCCATTCATGAGAATAGAGCCCACATGAACTAATCACTTCCCAAAGGCCCTACCTTTTATTACCATCACCTTGATGATTAAGATTTGGTGTAAATTTTGGCGAGACACACACTCAGACCATAGCACCATCTTTCTGTTCCATATCTCATCATTTTGGGCCTTACATCCCAGTTTTATTAGTGTGCATTTAAAATGTTTCATACCAACTGGGATCTTCTTGGAAGAGGGAAGATAGTCTTAACTATCTTAGCTGTCCCCAGATTAGTAGGTACCAAACATATTTTTCTAACTAAATTGAGAGAAAACCTCAAGTACCTTTATTTTTTTAATGATTTATTGTGTCTTAAGCTTCCAAGTGAATTTTCTATGGAAGGTAAGTCATTAGGCACAACAGAAAATTCAACAAGTATTCTGAATTTAGAATAAATGTGTTTTCTCTCACAACTGCAATTCATTGATCTTACCAATTCTATGCTATAAAGTCTGGGGTAGATGCGATATCTCAGTTTAATATTTTGGAATTTTATTGTGTCAAAATATATTCAGTGACTATGTCGACAAATATAGCACATGTCTGATACAGGCTTGGCAAGGGCTGTCAGAAGACAAAGGTTCTTAAGATATGGAGAAATAAGATCGGCATTTAAAATTATTTTCCTAGTCTCTGTTGAAAAAATTTGACTTGAAAATCACCTAGAGAATAAAATGGGCAGACATTATACTTTTACCAATTAAAATGTGATTCTTAACTTGAAACAAATATTATATGAATGAATATTAATTGCATTATTTTTTAAAAGCACAGGAACATAAACAGAAATAGGCATTTTGTGTCCTCCCAGAATTTTTACTTAATCAAGCGAATAACAGTCGCCCTCCCAGAAGCCCAGAGAATAAAAGTATCTCCTATTTGCTTGGAAATGACAAACGTAATAAAAATGCCATCGATAAGGCCACATTGTAAATCCAGTTTCTAGAGCCATGGAGACACTAAAGCAATTCTCCAGGAATGTTTTATTTTTGGCTTTACCATTGGCTTCTCTTCTCCTCCCCTTCTAGGCTGCCCCATCAAGGGTCACCCTGTCCCCAACATCACCTGGTTTCATGGCGGCCAGCCAATTGCCTCCGCCACAGGACTGACGCATCACATCTTGGCAGCTGGACAGATTCTTCACATTGCAAACCTCAGTGGTGGGTCTCAAGGGGAATTCAGCTGCCTTGCTCAGAATGAGGCAGGGATGCTCATGCAGAAGGCAACTGTAGTGATCCAAGGTAAGACATCCTTCAGGCATTGGGTGCTGGGCTCATTTTGGGTCCAAGGAAGACCACGTGGGAATTGAATCCTCTAGGAGAACGAAGTGATTTCTGATCTCCAGTGGTGCTCGTGGCATGAAAACCAAAGTTGCGCCATGTTTATATACAGCGAGATCCAACTTCTGCCACTGTGGCCTTTTCAGAAAGAGCCATCAGCCCCTGTCCCAGCAGACCCTGGAAAAGTCAGTGCTGCCTTCATAAATGGACTCTTCTCACAAAGGAGCCACCACTGTATAGCAAAGTCAGATGTGCTTCCTTTATGCTGGTTTAAGTAGTAGAACTCACACGTACACACGCACACACAAATTAGCCTGTTTTAAAAATGCAAGTTTCCTCTGTTCATTTGGTTAAAAAAAGATACCTCTTGATCTAAACAGTTTGGCTACTGCGCCCTGGCAAGAGAGATGGGGCTAGTGCCCATGCCAGCCGGTCATTCTGAAGAGTGTTCAGCCGCAGTCACACACTGAGGGCTCTCCAGGCCATTTCCTTTGATCCTGGCAAAGAATGGACTGAGAAGCCCACATGGCTCGTGCATTTGCCTTCCAGGAAAACAGGCGGGTCAGAAAGCCTGTGGGCGGAGCCTGGCTTTCACTGTACCTAGAAAGAGTTGTGAATGAACCCCAAACAGAGGGAAAACAGGGAAAACTGGCCTTTTTATAGAAATTATGGGTGGCTTTTGGGTTTTCCACAGGCTGGTTCTACCAGAAGTCTATGTGTGATACTTTTAAGGAAAGCAAAGTTCCATGGCACATATTCCAAAATGGAGGCTTTGGTGGGAAGGCACAGTTTTGTGCCAATATGGCACATAATTTTCCCCTTAAATATCCTCCCCCATCGTTTGGCTTTCCAGACAAGAAAACAACCATTCCATTTTCTTGCCAGCCGGCTCTTCTCGGCTGAAAACCAGAAACCAGCGCCTATCTGCAAGACTTGTGATATACAGCTTTGCAAATAAGCACTCAAAATTTACCAGCTCACATTTATTTTTAACAGCTTTTCTACTAGTGAGTCCCAGACTCCCAAATAGAAAAGACTAAAGAAACTGGCTGTCTTACTGACATCATTGTCTCATGTAAATGAGAACTCTCTAGATAGACTGATGGGGTTTTTTATTCCTTTTTTTTTTCCCCCTTTTTTTTTTCCTTTGGGTAACATCTACAAAATCCAACTCGAATCTGCACTTTTAAAGATGATTGTTAAATATCTCTGAAATACCTATATCTCTTTGTAGAAAAATAAAGTCACTTTCTGGCGAACCAATGAGAAAAAAAGTACTTCAGCAAGTATGTTTTAAAATAGTAAGAGCTGTGGCATTGATTGAGTACTCTCTTTGTGCCAGGCACTGAGCTAGGCACTTTATTTTCCTTACAATAACAGATGAGGTGAGGGTCGCTGTACCCATTTTATGACCGAGCCAACTGTGGCTCCTAGGGACCACATGACTTGCCCACATAGGTTGGGAATGGTGCCCATCAGGGGCCAGGGCCTCATTCATAGCAGTTCCTCTCCCTCAGCTCACACACCCACCTCCCGCCCCCCTTCCACACTTCCCTCTACCCTGTGCAGAAGGAATGCAGAGTGTGAGCAATAATGCTTTCTTCTTTTTAACCCCGATCCCCCCTCCCATGACAGATTACTGGTGGTCTGTGGACAGACTGGCAACCTGCTCGGCCTCCTGTGGCAACCGGGGGGTCCAGCAGCCCCGCCTGAGGTGTCTGCTAAACAGCACAGAGGTCAGCCCCACCCATTGTGCAGGGAAGGCTCGCCCTGCCGTACAGCCCATTGCCTGCAACCGGAGAGACTGCCCTTCACGGTATGTATGGCAGATGCTGGCTCAGCCCTCCCCGCCCGATGGATGGGCCATCACTTATAGCCACGCTGACAGTCAGCCCCTGTGTATTGCTGTGTGGGGAGACACGCAAGCCACGGAGCTGTTCTTTCCTGTAGGCACAGGCCACCATGTTGAAAATAGCCTCTAAATAAGCCTCCTCTCCTGCCTCTGTTTATCCCCTCACCCTCAGCCAGTAAACGGCTAACTGGACTTCCCAAGTGCCTAGAGGGGCCTGTTCAGGGAGCAAGAACATCCCAGGCCCTGGCAAGAGATGGCTCCCCTCCTGCAATAATAAACTGACTTTCTAGATTTTTTGTAAAAAAGCAATGTGTTTTCAATTGAAGAGCTGAGGAAGCCGGGATTACCGGGCTCGACCCCAACCCCTCCCTTCTTGTCTAACTTTAAATACCTGAGCTAATCAGCACCCCAGCTAAGCAGAGGAAATCTTATCTCCTCTTCTTTTCCACAAAGGGCTACATCTCACTGAAGCTAGAAGAAATCTCATTTCCTATAGCTGCCTCGTGCTCTGCATTTGGGTTCCTTCTGTAGCCCAGAACGACACCCAGAGTCTCTGTCTGTGACATCTTTGTCATGCCTCAACAGAGTCTCTGATTGTGACATCTTTGACCTATTTCGAGAAGCTATGAGTCCCACTGTGTCTCTGGCAGTAGCTAAAGGGATAATGGATGGGCTTGGAGTTGGCACCAGTGTGGTGCTCGGAGCCTGGGGGGGACTTGGCTCGGCCCTGAAATGCCCCTTGACTACCTATCCGTAGGACTTTCTTTCACACACTGCTTAGGCAACTGCTTTGTGTTTTGCCAGCTGAGTCATAAGGAGCAGCTGAAACCAGGAGAGACTCAATGAAATATGAAACACACTCATTAATATCAGCAGTTTGACTTGCTGACGGGAAGGTTTCCACGGGAATGATTAATGTCCTTGTATACCCTTCCTGAACTGTAACATAGCCCGTACCTCTCCTCTCTCAGACACCCCCCCACCCCAGCTCCTGAAAAATTGCTGAAACGTATATTTGGAAATAAAAATGGATGGAAATGCAGGCCTGACATTCACCAGGGATATAGGAGGCTGGAAGACTGCCCTTGCCAAGCTGTGTGAAGCACAGAAGCGATCTTTGCCGGGCCAGGAACTTTTGATTTGATTTGGTGATGGTCAGAGTCAATCAGCTTAATTTATTTCTGCAAATGAAATCATAATGGCTATGTTTTCTTGGGTTTCGGTGCCCCAGGAGTTTTAAAACACCTCATGCCTGCTTCCTAAGTGGCTCTGCTCCTGTGGGTTGGAAATCTGCACGCAGTCATCCCTCTCCGGGGCAAAAGAGCAGGGAAGTTGCCATGAAACTAAATAAGTTGCAGATCCAGATTTTTAGGAGGAATTTGCTCCCCCTTCCTGGCAACATGCCTCTCCCGAAAGCCAGGTGTGGCGCCACTTGGCTGGGAAGTAGCCATAGGTTCACCTTTGACCAGTTTCCCTGCCAGACTTTTTAGACGTTTCAGCATCCTTCTTTGAATGCAAACGAGTGCTGACATGGTCACCATTCTGAGCAGAACTGGGAAATCCTGCTTTGACCCAGGTAACTGTTTCAACCGTTTTAGGCTAGGTAACTGTTTTTCTCCATCAATAACACTAAAGAGTTTCTCCCCCCCCGCCCCCCAGGTTGCATGAAATGGCTAAAAAGCAGCAAGTCTTTTTTTTTTTTTTTTTGCTGTTTTTATCAAACTGTCCCCTTTCCCTCCTCTGGGAGAGGGGTCATCCCAGGGGGCATACATTGCAAAGAGAAGCCTTGCATGTCTGTATACGGACAAAGGAATTCAGAGTGGTTCCCAGATCACAGCTTGGCTTGATGAAAAAAAGCCCATTTGTCAAAGTCTCGGTCAGTCTCACTTCTGGGGAATTGTAGCTGGGACCTCACATTCTGAGAACAAGTATTACCTCCCTATAGGCAGCCCCATAAGAGGTATAGGACCTACAGACTATGACTCAGAGAGACGGGAAATTTCTCCAGAAAGCTTGAAGGAACTTTGTATATTTCTGAGGAAGTCAACCAAAGGAAACAAGGCACAGGTTAAGTTAAGGAAGGAAGTACACTGAGTGCCACCAGACAAAACCTTGACTTAAGTGAGACCCAGATTACCTTCTCAGTCAGGGTGGGATCTGACATCCCTGGGAAAGGGTCCCTTCTCTGAAACATGCTTAGATGCCTTTAGGAAGTACCGGTACTACAGTCCAACGTAGCTCTCTGCAATCGCGTGGCCACTGGAGCAGCTAAGGCCACTGACAGTTCTCAAGTGTCTTAGTAGTTAAAACAACAGAAATGTATTGTCTCACCATCTTGGAGGCCAGAAGTCCAAAATCATGGTGTCAAGAGGGCCACACCACCGCCAAGGATTCTAGGAGAGAATCCGTTCCTCACCCCGTCCAGCTTCTGGTAGCCCCAGGTGTTCCTTGGATTGTGGCCACACAGCTCCATGGTTACACTTTCCCCGTCTCTTCTCTCTGCATAGTCTCCCTCTGCCTTTTTCTTATAAGAACATTTAGGGACTGGGAGTGATGGCCCACACCTATAATCCTAGCACTTTGGGAAGCCAAGGTGGGAGGATTGCTTGAGCCCACCACAGGCATCACAGAGAGACCTCATCTCACCAAAAAAAAAATCAGTCAGGCATAGTGGCACTCACCTGCAGTCCCAGCTACTCAGGAAGTCTGGGAGATTGAGGCTGCAGTGAGCTGTGATGATGGTTCCACTTACTCCAGCCTGGGTGACAGAGCGAGACTTCGATTCAGAAAAAAAGAACATTTAGGGTCTACCCAGATAATCCAAGATAATCTTATCTGAAAGTCCTTAATTAGAATCTTTTCCGAATAAGATAACATTCAACATTCACAGGCTCCAGGGATTTGACATGGATGTCTTTTGGGGGGCCATCTTTTCAGCCTACCATTTCAAGTCAATACTGTGAAAAGGACCTTGACCTCCAAATTAGCAGCTGTATGGTGACAGCAGGGCTGTGCAGGGCTCTTTCTCCCAAGGCATGACATGGGGCTCCTCTGACACTTCTTCCTCTCCCCAGGTGGATGGTGACCTCTTGGTCTGCCTGTACTCGAAGCTGCGGGGGAGGCGTCCAGACCCGCCGGGTGACCTGTCAAAAGCTGAAAGCCTCTGGTATCTCTACCCCTGTGTCCAATGACATGTGCACCCAGTTTGCCAAGCGGCCTGTGGACACCCAGGCCTGTAACCAGCAACTGTGTGTGGAGTGGGCCTTCTCCAGCTGGGGCCAGGTGAGGAACCAGAGAGGTTTTTATTTGGAAGCTAAATCTAAAGGGGTGGACCCTGACACAGTAGGAAGTAAAATGACACCGTTGCCACTTCCTCTGTGACAACTGACCTTCCATATGCTGTCACTAACCTACCCAGTCTTGGTTCTAAAGCACAGTTTCTGAAATTCGTCTCCACTACTCTCACAGCGCCCAGCCCACCACTCTTTTCCTCTTAATTTGCCTCCACCCTGAGGCCTTCTGTTTCTCAGACCACCATCTGACCCTCTAGCCCCTCTTTCAGATCCCATTCCACCAAGCCTCCTCTTCCCGCTGGCTGCGCTGGCCTGATGACTTAAAGTTCTGAGGAGATGTATCTGGGGACTGCCAGAGTTGTAGGCCCAGGGCTCTTAACTGGGCTGCATAATTACAAGCCCTGAGTTGACTTTTTCAAAAGACCAATGTCAAGGCTGAACCTCCTAGAGATTCTAAGTCAATTGCCCTGGGGTGGGATCCAAGTAATTTTAAGAAACTCCCTGGGTATTTCTGATATGCAGCCAGAGTAAAGAACTACTGTTTCAAGCCAGGAAAAGTTGAAGCTTAGCTGGATCACTTTGAAGCCACCAAATCATTTCTCAATTCTCTGCCTAGAGGTTAACCCACAAATCCCAGGGAAGCTCAACAGACAGCAGCCATGGGTTCATTTGACCCAGGTTCCTAAGGATGGGGCCTCCTCTGGATATAGTGAAAGAACCGTGATGGGCCTCTCCATTGGAGGAGGAAATTTTATGTTTAGTTGAAAGGGAAATCAACACAAACTGAAGATTCTCTATGGGGAAGAGCCAACCTGAGCAATGCCATGACAAGAGCAGCCTAGGTCTGTTGGGGGGCGGTGCTGAGTGTGACCTCACTGTTTTCTCATTTCAGTCCAGATAGAGCTGAGAACCAGTCAGAATGCCAGTTGTCATTAGGTCTAGGTTGTCTCCAGTCCAGGTAAAGTCTATTAGAGAAAGAATAGTTGTCCTACTCATCTGATCACTGCACCATTTGAGAATGTTGTTGGCACCGAAAAGAATCAGGTGTGAAGGTGCGTGGGGGAAATGATATCATTCATATATTCTGTTTCTCCAGAAGTCAATGTTTGAAACCTACTGGAGACTTACCAAGCACGTAGGAACTGCCTGCTAGGGCTGACATTCGGGTGGTACTCACCAGCTGGTACTAGTTTGTCTGCGGCTGGCGCTAATTGGTAGAATGAACATTCTGATTGATCAGACATAGTTTTTGGTTGGCTGGCATCTGAACCATACCATTAAGCTTGGCCAGCTGGGACACCCCACAACAGGCTTTAAATTCTTTGTGGAACCATATGAACCAATGTGACTGAATGTTTTGGGGCCCTTAGCAACTGTAAACTTGTTGAAATTGGCCATCTACACCTGACTATGTTCATGTTGCTCCACCCCCACCCTTAGGCATGTTCTTTGGGAAACAATTACTTGCAGCTTTCTATTAAGTGAACACACTGTGGCCATCTCTAATGAAGATCAAATGTTATTGGCCACAGAGTTCACTTGCAACTCATAAGCCATTTGTGTCCCAGGCAAGTCTGGGGCTAATGCTCAATGCTGGCCAGTCAACATGCCTGGCTACATGATCCTTTCTGGACCCTCTACGAACCCTTCTCCTCATTTCCAATGACACAACATATGTGTTTCATAATCAAAGAGGCATGAGCTCCCCTTGCTCCCTTGCCTGGGGGAATATCATCTTTCTCTTACCTGGAAAAGTCCTCTTCTGACAGCTCTTTGGGCCCTCAAGCCTTATTGGCAGTTTGTAAAATTACGACAGCAAACAGATCTGGTTACATATGGGTGATGTTTCTCAATGTGTCATCAAGGTCCCTCAAGAAGACATACAGAACACATTTGATAATTCTTGGTGATTATTTTTCCTAACAGAGAAAAATATACATTTGTCTTTCTCCATTCCTTCCCCTCAAAAAATTCCCACCCCTCCTTTAGTCTAACACCCTCCAGGCCGGTATGGTTCAAGCGTTAATGTGAATCACCTGGGATCTTGTTAACGATGCAAAGTCTGATATGGAGGTCTGGGATAAAGCTTAGGATGCTGAATTTCTAAAAGCTCCCTGGTAATGCCAATGTTACTGACTCAAGAACCACACTTGAAAGAGCAGCAGGGCCAGGTGCGGTAGCTCACACCTGTAATCTCAGCACTTTGGGAGACGGGGGTGAGAGGATTGAGCCCAGGGGTTCGAGACCTGCCTGGACAACTTGGTGAGACCTCATCTCTACAATAAATCAAAAAAATTAGCTGGGCATGGTGGCACATCCCTGTAGTTCCAGCTACTTAGAAGGCTGAAAGGCCACCTAAGCCCAGCAGGTCGAGGCTACCGTAGTCATGTGTGCCACTGTACTCAAGCCTGGGCAACAGAGCGAGACTCCAACAGAAAGAAAGGGAGGAAGGGAGGGAGAGAGGGAGAGAGAGAGGGAGGAAAAAGAACAGTAGGGCTTGTAGCATTACAAATTACAGGGAAGCCGGGCTCGGTGGCTCAGCCTGTCATCCCGTGCCTTGGGAGGCCGAGGTGAGTGGATTGCCTGAGCCCGCGGGTTCGAGACCCGCCTGGGCAACTTGGTGAGACCTCATGTCTACAATAAATCAAAAAATTAGCCGGGCGTGGCAGCGCGCGCCTGTAGTTCCAGCTACTTGGAAGGCTGAGGCGGAAGGATCGCTGGAGCCCAGCAGGTCGAGGCTGCGGTGGCCAGGAGCGGCCACTGCACTCCAGTCTGGGTGATGGAGTGAGACTCCAACTCAAAAAAAAAAAAAAATTACAGGGAAATGCTTCTTCCCACAGTCTTGTTGATGTGTTTCTGTGGGTGATATTGTTGAAATGTGCTTCAAGCTGTAGATTCCCCCCAGACTTCCATACTCCACTCCTGTGAGAGTGAAAATAGTGATGGCTTCTAACAACAACCAAAAAAAACCTTTTGGAATAGTGTTACGCAAATATGTGTCTTCATCTGCCTATCTCTTTGAAGTCTACCAAAATCCTGCTTTTTTAGCCCAAGTAAGACTAAGGCCACCTTCTTAGCTCCAACAACTTGGTTTGAGGTAAGAATTCAACTCTCTTCTTTGAGTCCAATATACATTTATGGGACACCTGTCTTGGGTGGGAAAAGTGTCCCATATAAGCATGTGTGAAGGAATGAAGGGAAAAGTGGCTCTGGAATGTTTGCAGGAGAATTAGGTGACCGGGTAGAAATAGAAGAAACGTGGCTAGAAAGCAGGTGCCAGATCATAAAGGGTCGTGTACGCTACATAAGGAATTTGGATTTCATTACAAATGTGGCTACAAAGATTGTTAAGAAGGAGCGGCATGATCAAAGCTAGGCGTTTAAAAGATTATTCTGTCAGCAGTATAGTGATCAAACTGGAAAATGAAAAGACTGGAGAAAGACAAACCTAATCTACATTAAGTAATTATGTTGATCAGAATAAAGGTATTGGGCAGTGGAACTGGAGAAGAATCCATTTCCTCTCTGCAAGTGTGATGCACATGGCTTCCATGATCCACTGACTATCAGAGGAAACCAGATCTGGCTGGAGGTTCTGAAATGAACAACTAGATAAGAATACAGTGAAAAAAAAAAAGAGAGAGAGAGAGAGAGAAGGTGGAGCTGGGCTCAGTGGCTCAGCCTGTAATCCCAGCACTTTGGGAGGCCAAGGTGAGTGGATTGCCTGAGCCCACCGGTTCGAGACCAGCCTGGGCAACTTGGCAAGACCTCGTCTCTACAATAAATCAAAAATCAGCTGGGCACAGTAGTACACGCCTGTAGTTCTGGCTCCTTGGAAGGCTAAGGTGGAAGGATTGCCTGAGCCCAGCAGGTTGTGGGTGGCCGTGAGTGTGCCAGTGCACTCTAGCCTGGGTGATGGAATGAGACTCCAACTCAAAAATTTTTTTAAAAAGAGGGTGGATTGGTACAATAGGGAATTGCTTTGGACTTGTTTGGTATAAGGTGTCTGTGAAATGTCTATAGAGGTGTTCATTAAGCAGTTGGATGTATAGGTCTGAGTCTTGCAAAAGAGCTGGGCTAAACATTATCAATTTGAAAGTCATCAGTATACAAATGGTGAATAGGAGTCATAGTTGGTCTTACCTGGGGAAGGAAACATGTGATGAAGATAAAGGCACAGTACAGAACCCTGGGAAATATTAATTAAACTGTGGAAGAAGAGAGGAAAAGATAACCTAATGAGTAGGAAAAGAACTTTCACAAGGACAAACGGAGAAGCTTTTTCCAGAAAGAAGGAAGGTCAGTGGTATCAAAATGCATCCAAAAGAACAAACAAGTTGTAAAATAAGCACTGGTTTTGTTTTGTACTTGCAGTGCATATTTGAACTTATGGTACCCAGTAGAACTTGACTAACAGACAGTCACTGGTGACTCTGTGAAGGGCAGTTTCAGTGAGGCAGTAGGCACTGAATTCAAACCCAAAATAGGTTTAAGTACAGATGAGAGTGGTGGAAATAGTGCTGCCAGGGTCATGTTACTCCTTCAAGAATCCCTAGTTGTAGTCGAGGGACATTGGTAAAATGGCAGTTTGGTCAAGGGACAATGGTAAAATGGAGGTTCCAAGTCCTTTGTCCCCTAGGGAAACATTTTTTTAAAAAAAACTAGAAATTGACTGAACTAACCTTCTAGAAGCTCTGGAAAATAGTCCAATATCTACAGCAACCAAGCAACCAGCAAACCAGCAACCAAGCAAACACCCAATAAAGAAAAAGGAAATTTCATGACATTCTCACTTATCTTGGCCCCACCCCTTCCCCAGTGTAGCATAGTCTTGATCTTGAGGAGGTAAATGCCACTACTTGTGAAGGCTGCAGGAAAACTACAGATTTACAGATACCTGGGATAAGAGATTATGGGTGGAAGCATACAATAGACCCTCTAAGTTCCTAAGGAAAACCTTGGCCAAGACCAGGAAATTAAGACACTCAAAAGCAGACATGTACGTGGGATAATTGAGAAAGCCAAACAGGCCCATGCAAACCACATAAAAGACCTGAGGAGAGACGTCCTTAAGCGTTCACCTCAGACTGCTTACTAGGCACAGACCCAATTAATAATCCATGAAAGATTTGCCCCCGGAAGAATCGCCGGAGCCTAGCAGGTCGAGGCTGCGGTGGCTGGGAGTGGCCACTGCACTCCAGTCTGGGCGACAGAGTGAGACTCCAACTCAAAAAAAACAAAAAAAGAAAGATTTGCCCCATCACAGACAAAACTGGGAGAGACAGCTGTTTTTCGAATACCCAATTTTCAGCAATAGGAAAAAAAAAAACACAAGCTATATTAAAAAAAAAAAAAAAAAAGGAAAATATAACCCATTTAAAGGAAGAAAATAAAGTGCCAGAAACAACCCCTGAAGAAACATGGGCATTGGACATAAAAGACAAAAACTTTAAAACAACTGTCTTTTTTTTTTGTGTCAGAGTCTCACTCTGTTTCCCCGGCTGGAGTGCTGTGGCAAACTCACAGCCTCTGCAGCCTCAGCCCACTGGGCTCAGGTGATCCTTCTATGGAGCCTTCCAAGTAGCTAGAACTACAGGCACACGCCACCACGCTGGGCTAAAATCTAGGCTTTTTAATGGAAGGTTTTCTGTAGAAACTGCAGTCGCAGACACAGCCTTGAAACTGCAGATTGGGAGTATTTCAGAATTTGACATCAAGGTGACAGACGAGAGAGGGCCCACCGGAAGGCCTTCTTATTCTTTCAGACTTCTTTCTTTCTGAAATTCATTCATTTGTATTAAAAAAAAAAACACAGTTGAAAAGATCCATTTTAGAATTAATTGGCCAGAAGAGGGTTAATGCAGACAGGAAGGGAGTGTAGCCAGGGCAGTCAAGGACAGGATGAAGTGGGGCAGGTGGCCGGAAGTGACTTTGGCTGGGGCAGAGACAGGCTCTGGAGACGGTGTGCCTCTCTGCTTGGCTTTTCGAAGATGGTGCCCACAGAAATGGGGCATCCCTGGGGCATTACACTGAACAGGAGAGGTATGTACTTTTCAACACAGTCTTGTGTGTTGGAGATTGAAATGGATTTAGCATGTACTTTGTAAAGCTAAATGCTCTGATGAACACGGTCACAGATAGTTGTAGACACATATTTGTGGCGTTTGTTTTTTTGAGTTGGAATCTCACTCTGTTGCCTGTGCAGTGGCACAACCATGGCTACCACAGCCTTGACCTGCTGGGCTCAGGCAATCCTTCCACTTCAGCCTCCCCGAGTAGCTGGGATTACAGGCGTGAGCCACCACCCCTGGCTAGTTTTTTGGTTTTTTGTAGAGACGAGGTCTCGCCAAGTTGTCCGGGCTGGTCTCGAACTCCTGGGCTCAGGCAGTCGTCTCACTGCAACCTCCTAAAGTGCTGGGATTACAGGCGTGAAGTATTTATGTCAGGCGTGGACAGCCAAGCAAGTGACTTGAGTGCAAACAGTACCTGCCCCCTTCGTCTTCCTTCTTTGCTTAGTAAGCTCTGGTTTTAAACGACAAGCTCAGTATTTAAGATTTAGCTGGGAGCACCAACTATAAGCTGCTCTGCGCAAACCCCTTGTATCTTTTAATGACTCCCTTGGGGTGTTTTTCTGAGATTTATGGGAGTCATGTCTTCCCTTTTCTTGGTAAAACTTTGATTCGAATTTTAAGACAGTGTGTGGAATATTCAGGATTTCGCTCAGAGGCTTTAAAAATATTGTTCATCACTTGGGCACAGAATGCCAGATCAACATTCATTTCACATAAGTATTCCTTGAGTGCTTCTGACATTGTGGTGGATGAACAGATACATTGTATTTTTCTGGCTCCATTCGGAGCCCTGCTTTTTTTTTTTTTTTTTGAGTTGGGAGTCTCACTCTGTCGCCCAGACTGGAGTGCAGTGGCCGCTCCCGGCCACCGCAGCCTCGACCTGCTGGGCTCCGGCGATCCTTCCGCCTCAGCCTTCCGAGGAGCTGGAACTACAGGCGTGTGCTACCACGTCCGGCTAATTTTTTGATTTATTGTAGAGATGAGGTCTCGCCAAGTTGCCCAGACGGGTCTCGAACCCACGGGCTCAGGCAATCCACTCACCTGAGCCTCCCAAGGCGCGGGATTACAGGCTGAGCCACCGAGCCCGGCTGGAGCCCTGCTTTTTATTGTGTGTGAGACACCGCAATTATCCTTTTTACATTCTTTAACGTGGTTTCTCCATAACTTATGAACCATGGTTCTCTTCTTTTTTTTCCCCTCCTTTTCTTCCCCCTGTCAACTAGACTGTAGTGCCGTGTGATGCAATCACAGTTCACGGCAGCCTCAACCTCCTGGGATTAAGTGATCCTCCCACCTCAGCCTCCCCTGTAGTTGGGACTACAGATGCATGCCATCATGCCAGCTAATGTCCTGACCTCAGGCAACCCTCCCACCTAGACCTCCTCCTCAAATGCAGGGATCGTAGGCATGAGCCATCGCACTCTCTTCTCCTTTTAAAAGAGGAATCAGGCAACCCCCTTGGGTCCTCTCCCACTGTGG
>CAUYQG010039476.1:0-28051 GCA_963574415.1 Tarsius wallacei | reverse complement strand
CCAAATGGCATTTTTATTTTTCTCCAATCCTTCTAGTAAATATAATTACCAAGATGCAGAATTCTTTTTCAGGAGTTGGTTTGCTCCTTTTTTCTTACAATTTCTGACTTTTTTTTCTCTAAATTAAATTTGGTGTTTCTTTGAAAAATAAAAAAAATAAAAAAAATAAAAAAATAAAAAAATAAAACACCATAAAAAGCAGTGGTGGAGGGGCCGGGCAGGGTGACTCATGCCTGTAATCTCATTATTTTGGAGGCTGAGATGAGAGGATCGCATGAGGCCAGGAGTTTGAAAACAGCAGGGCAACACAAAGAGACTCCATCTCTACAAAAAATAGAAAAATGAGCTAGATATGGTAGCACGCACCCATAGTCCCAGCTACTCAGGAGGCCGAGGAGAAGGATGGCTTGAGTTCGAGGCTGTGGTGAACTTTGATCACGCCACTGTACTCCAGCCTGGGTGACAGAGTGAAACCTTGTCTCAAAAACAAAAAACAGTAGTGGTGGAGAATATCAGAAGAAACTATTTAAGTAGTCTATTTAATGAATCTGTTCCCTTGTTCTCATTTAGCAATTTCCTTCTGCTTTTAGCTCTTTCTCTAGGAAAAGACTGATTTTTTTTTCAGCAAAAAAAGTTACAGACACCTATTATGTATACTGTTCCAGGTGAGGGAGTTGCAGTTATGAAAAACAGAATACCTACACCCATACAACTCCTTGTCTATGAGAATGTCAATCACAATTCTCCAGATTGCATTATAACAGATAAAACAACTCCAAAAACATTTAATTTACTCAGGTCCTATTTTAGGCCTCTGTCCCCTCAGTACCCAAGAGAGTCCATGAAACCTGATTCCCAATTACTGGAACTGCTGCTGCTAATAGCCCTGATTTTTCTAGGGCTTTATTTCCTCAGAGAATTCACACAACGTAAGGAGGGGGAAAATGGAAAATCAGAGTGGAACACTCCACCTAATTTAGAGAGAGTCTTTAAATGTGCCATAAAAGCAAGGTTTCCTTAAGAGGAAGTTTCCACCCGGGGCGTGGTAGCTCATGTCTATAATCCTAGCACTCTGGGAGGCTGAGGTGGGAGGATTGCCTGAGCCCACGAATTTGAGACCAGCATGGGCAACTGGGGGAGACCTCATCTCTACAATAAATCAAAACTTAGCTGGGCATGGTGGCGCATGCCTGTAGTCCCAGCTACTTGGAAGGCTGAGGTGTAAGGATCACCTGAACCCAGCAGGTCGAGGCTGCAGTGGCCGTGAGCGTGCCATTGCACTCCAACCTGGGCAACAGAGTGAAACTCCCACTCAAAAAAAAAAAGAGGAAGTGTCCAGTCTTTGATAGAGGACAGAAGAGAGGAGGTGCATGGGCGTGTGGTGAAACTGCATCTCCTGGTGCCTTGCAGTGAGAGGAAGCATGGGCAGATCCTGAATGTGAGTTGCTGTGCTGTGCCTGACTTTCATAAACCTAGAGTTGAAACTGTGCTGGGGAATCCCCGAGACTAAAGCAGAGATCTCTGTCTTTGGGCCTCCACTTCCTTCAGTCTCCCAGTTGTAGAGAGGCCGATGAGAGGTTAAACTTCTGGGTTCTATCCACACATGTCGCCCAAGGGATTCCTCCAGGCTAGGTTCAAGATAAGTCTCATTGCTCCAGTGTTGTCTGAATATCCAAGGCCCTGACAGATGTCTGGCTCCAGACAATTGCCTCTTTACTTTGATGTTTGTTTTTTTGTTTGTTTGTTTAGGAGGTCTCACTCTGTCGCCCAGGCAGGAATACAGTGGTCACTGCAGCCTCAAACTCTTGGACTCAAAAGATCCTCTCACCTCAGCCTCCCTAGTAGCTAGGACTACAGGCACACACCACTACACCTAGCTGATTTTTTTTTTTTTTTTCATAAAGACAGGGGTCTTGACATATTGCCCAGGTTGGTCTTCAATTCCTGGTCTCTAACGATCTTCCTTCCTTGGCCTCTTAAAGCACTAGGATTACAGGCATGAGCCACGGCATCCAGCTTCCTTGATATTTGAAGCATGAAGTCACAGCTGCTACGAGGGGCCCCAACCATTGGGGTCATAAGAGGAGAGGGTTGTAGAATGGGGATTCGTAAGGATCTTTGATGCTCTGTCAATCATGGACTGCTTGCCAGGCCACACAGGTATATGTCCCTCTCTTCCCACATCCTGCCAATCACTATAAACACGTCATTGATTTGTAAGTTTAGTGATGTTAAGTAGAGAAGTCAGAAGGAAAGAAGAAAATAAATGGAATTGTCCACCCCTTTGTTCTCTTGCCTAAAGGTCCTTGAAATATCTTTCTGGATTCACCTCTGCCATGGGGACGGGAGAAAAGTCCAGGGATGCAGAGCCAAGGCTCATTGAAGAAGTCCACAGGCCTAAATCCCTGGACAGATTAGGACCTAACTGTTCTCTGAAAATGAATAGAAATTATCTTGTCTAAAACAAGGGTGATCTTTGAACTCTGTCTTTGGCTTCCTAGGCTTGGCTCTTGGTCAAGCACTGCAGTTATTTAGACTGGCAGGTCCTCCATCTACTTAAAAAAAAAAAAAAGCAATTATCCTCAGGTGTCCTGCAGGAGTAATGAGCCAGCTAGAATTCCAAGTGTCTCCCCAGCATCAGAGGGTTCTTGATTTGATTCTTGACTTAGTTCTTTTGGGGGTGGTTTTGGGTTTCTTGGTTTTGTTTTGTTTTTTTAAGAGATGGTGTCTTTCCCTGTTGCCCAGGCTGGAGTGCAGTGGCATGAACCATAGCTCACTGCAACTTCAAACTCTTGGGCTCAAGTGATCCTCCTACCTCAGCCTCCCAAGTAACTGGGATTACAGGTACACATCACTATTCCTAGCTCTTGTCCCTGTTTTAAGGTAGTCTAATGTCTATCCCAAAGAAAAAAGCATGATTTATTTCAATATCTTCTATGAGTGACTGTCAATACCATAAAATCATAGAACTTTAGAACTGAAAGAGATCCTATAAAACTTCATTTTCCCAATTTATAAAGTAAGTATGCTGGAGTAGAACATCTCTAAATATCCTTCCAGCTGTATAAGTCTGATTGTAGATAAGATACCTGTGAATATGACATACACATGTCAAAGGATGCCATAAAGTATCAAGTCACACTTTTTTAAAACTACCATTCCAAAATGTATATGTAACCCATTTTTTGAAGACCCGAGTCTCAGCAGAACGTAAACATGATTAATCTTGTCCATCATTCCATAGTAAACTCACTCTGTAGACCATTTTTCTAGGCTGCAGATAAAATCTCAGGCAGGTCCATAGCTTTTCCAGGCCCCAGAAAAAATCTGACATTTTAAAAATTGAGAACAGTTTAATCTCGAAACCCCGAGCTCATGCTCATCTAAACCACTAGTAATGTAGTGGGAAAATAGAGAGTCCATGACACTGAGACTATTATAGGAAGTGGCAACTTTATTACACCGGCGGGCTCGATGGGCTAACGCATCCAGGTCGAGCCCCTCAGAACGAGAGAAGTGGGGTCTTATACCTTTGTTTAGGTAAGGGAGGGGGTCGTGTTGAGTGATTACACATTCTCTTTGGAATTTACAAGGTTGTGTCCAGAAAAATCAGATCTTTCAAAGAACAAATGGTCTCCAGGAAATGCAGGGAGGTGAGCAGGGGCTGTAACTGCTAAGGAGAGCAGTTGTGAATTAGGTACTTGTTTTGCATTTCCATCAGAACCATCAGTCTCTGGCCATTTGGCCTTTTTCAAACAAAACCGGTCTGGCGGTCTTTAAAGCTTGCTGCTTGACTTTCAAAAGGGAATACCTTTAAGTGCTACCAGCCCCCTTACTGCCACAGGATTAGTGGGAGACAATCTGTCATCCCAGGTGATTGCCATGGGGCCAACCATTGACCCCGACGCAGTTATTCATGTGTTTCTGCGTTCATTCACTCAATCATACAAGAAATATATTTGAGCATTTGCCACATTCTGCCACACTAGTTCAGATCTGCTTCAGGTTTGGAAGCCAGCAATGGAGGATTGAGTGTTGTCAGCTTCCTCTCTCCGCCTCTATCTGCCTCCTCTCCATGTCCCTAGCAAATGTTTTAGCCCCCCCTCAGGTTAAGACCCAGAGACAGAGGGGAAGAACAGAGAAGAATGAGATCTTGCAAGGCCAGTAGAGTTGCCCTCTGGCCTCAGTGCCCTCCAGATGTCAGCTGTGGCAATGCTGCCTTTTTCCAGTGGGTTTCTTAATGATCATTTCACTCAATTCCCCTTGCTGGGAACATTCGTCTCCTTTGGCCCGCTTGTGTTTTCCACTAGCCCCTGAATTCTCACTGCTCATCCTTCCACTGGGGCCCCTTCTGGGTTCCAGGAAGTTTTCTTGGGCATGATCTGTTTCAGGATATTGGTTCCTGTTGGGGGCTTAGGAAATGTACACTCTTGCAGCTCACTCCTGAGACATGTGGGTCTCTCCTGAAGGTCTCTCTGAAACCCTTCCCTGTGGCTGAGGTCAGGGGAAGCACTTAAAACTCTTCTCTATGGAAATGAAGGGGAAAGGCCCCAGCAGTCCACCTTCCTCAAGGGCATCCTCTCCATCTGTAAGTCTTTTCAAATTCAAATCCCACAACCAGTGCATTTGAAACTCAGAGGGGATAATGGGTTGATTCTGTCAAAATGGGTTTATACAGCCTAGCATGTCCTGCCAGGGTACTTCAGCACTTTAGTTTAGGAAGAAGGGACATGACACCTACTCTCTTTATCAAATTCACAAATCTTTATCAAATTCACAAACAGGCAAGCAACTGAGTCCCGGATAAATTAAAATTTCTAAATGGTCACTTGTCTTCAGTTATAACCAGGTTTTTACATAAAACAACTCTCCAGAGTTCAAGGTTCTATTTTAAAAACATTTGAATATTTCAATTTTACTCCAACTCAAACATTTCTAGGGAAAAAAATAAGTTTGACGATCCAATTTTGAGTCTACTTGATTCCACTGAATGCATTTTTTAGTTTAAGAATAAAAAGTAATTAAGAGCTAGTAAAATAAAACAAAATAAAAATAACATTTGAATTGGCTCCGAAAACGAATTTTGTTTATTCAGCTTCAGTTGAGATCCTGACTGTTGCACTGACTTTATCGACACCTTTCTCCTGAGTCTAAATGGTGGTTTAAGCAAGAAGTTAAAATGGTACAATTTTCCCTCCGTGAAGATGGAAACAGAATAACTCGATCCAGGAAGTCTGGCGGTTCCTGTTAGGTCTGCAAACCGTTCTATGACAAACGTAGGTGAGGGCACCCTGCAAAAGTCAGATATGTAAAATGGAATATTATTTTCAGCCTCCGCCAGATACGTGCAAAGTATCAGACACATAAACACCTATTTGTTCCAGGAAACCACTGAAAATTCCACTAACTCATAAATAATGACTTCACTGTGCCCCACAATGACCTCCTTTCACCCAGTACATATTTGCAATGGCATTCTCATAAGCAAACCAAAAGACAGGTAATTAGTTTATTGTTCGTTTAATTATTAGAGAAGGGAAATGAGTGGTCCCTCTCAAAAAGTTTAAAAACAAAGTGAGGACCAACAGGAGGCCCAAACTTCACCTGTACAATGACCACTTATGGACCTAACCCTGAATTGTACCCCACATCTTTAAAATTAAAAAAAGACATTGCCCAAAAAGAAAAAGTTGAAAAACGAATCCTAAGCTGTTACAGTGTTAAGCGATGTTAACTTGGCATTAACATTTCCAGGCATCTAATGAATGACTAAATGCACATTGTGAACATGTATCAAGAATAACGAGAAAATCTATCACCCTGAGGTCAATATTGTTTAATGTTGGTGATTAGTCCTTGGGGCTTTTATGCACCATCCCTAGAAAAGCAATCTGTTTTAATCACCACTGAACTAAAAAGAGAAAAAAAATGAAAGTGATTTTATTTAAATATCATTTCAATGGAAGAAATAGGGAAGTGGTTTGGCTTATTTCCTTAACCCTGGAAAATATAGCATGACCCACAGTGAGTGCTCTATAAATAATATTCTTTATGATGAAAGGAACATGTCGGCAAAAATTTCAATGTTCTTAGGACAGGCCATGTCATTGAATCACTTTTGCTCACAAGCAATGGTTAGATCACAATCATTTATTCAGTAACTATTTGTGCCAGCCAGCATTGTGCAAAATGTTAGAAATCATACTGTCAACCAGACATGGTCCTGCCCTTGAGGGGCTTACAATTATCAGGGAAACACGCAAGTAGACAGACATTGACAACAGAATATGTAAAACTTTCAGGGGAGGTGCTCTGTGAACTCTGGAAGCTCCTAAGAATTCAGGAAAGAGAGAGATTCATATCTCTAACCTGGGATATGAGTTTGAGTTAGCCGGGAAGAAAGGAAGAGAAAAATTTCAAGAACTACATACATACAAAGACTAGGAGATGAGGAGGGGAATTCAGAAAACCGCAAATCATTCAGTAGGATCAAAAGGGGTGGACATGAGGAAAATGGAAAAAAGACCAGAGAGGCAAGCAAAGCCACAAAATGAAGATCCTTGAAGGTCACATTGAGAAATGTAGACTTTGTCCTGAGGATTATCCTCCATCAAAGGGTTTGTATACATGAGGAATGGCGGGGTGACCTGCTCAGATGTGAATGTTTAGGAAGCACGCTGGCTGAAACATAAGGCATGAGAAGGAAGAGGGGAAGAATGGAGTCAGGAAGACTAGTTAGGAGGTTGTTGCATTGACTGGGTGAAAGAGATAGAACTCGAATTAACACAGGGGCAGTGGAAATAGAAAGTATTGTTATCCCTTGGTAAACCAGGGGGATTCATTTCAAGATCCCTCATACCAAAAGCTACACATAATCAAATCAGTGAGCCCTGTGGAAGCCTAAACTTGAACCTTCCTATAGGCAGGTTTCAAATCCCACAAACATTCGATCTTCAATTTGCGTTTGGTTAAAAAAAAAAAAAGTCCACATAGAAGTAGATCCCTGCATTCAAACCTGTGTTGTTCAAGAGTCAACTGTAAATGGATTTGTAGATATCCAAGAAGTAAAATTGGTGGGTCTTGGTAATAGACTGAACATGAGGAATATGTCGGTGAGACACGTCAAGGATGACATCAAGATTCCAACTGGAGCAACTGGAGGGAGGATGGTGTCATTTAATGAGAAAGGGATATTTGAGAAGAGGCTTTGGATTGGAAATTATGAGCTAAATTTAGAATGTTCCCATTCTAAAATGCTGGTAAGATTTCTATGTGGAGATGATAAGTAGATTTTTTTTTTTTAATTTAAGACAGCATCTTGCTATGTTGCCCACGCAGGTCTCAAACTCCTGGGCTCAAGTGAGCCTCCCTCCTCAGCCTTCCAAGTAGCTTATTGAATTTTCTATAGATCCTATAACAAGCGTATTGTATTAACAGAAAAAGAACCCATAAAGGATTCTAAGAAGTTGCTGTGAAAAAATAGATGTTATTGAATCTTAGGAAGACAATTTCAAGACCATGGTCACCAATATCATCTACTTATAGCTCCAATCATATAATGTCAGAAAAGCAGGCTTAAAATTTAGCAATCTTGGCCAGACCGGTGTCAGAAGAATGTTGGGGCAGAAGCCAGATTTCAAGGAGAATTTCAGAGTGGAGGGTAAGGAAATAGTGAAGGTAAGTACAGACAACTATTTCAATAAACAACTGCAGCCAAAACAAGTCAGATATGGAAGCATGTGGAAGCAAGGGAGGGTATTATTTTAAGGATGGGAACAACTTGGGCTTGCTTAAATGTTGATCGGAATGAATCAGTAGCAAGTGAAGCCGCAGAAGAGAGAAGGAACCTACAACAGAGCAAAGTCCAGGCCGTGAGAGAGATTTAGAGTCTCAGAACTAGCCTTGTCCATGAGAAGTCTCTTTAACTGTGATGGAGAGGAAGGAAATGATTACTACCAGGCCGGATGTAATTCCAGCACTTTGGGAGGCAGGAGGATTGCTTGAGGCCAGGAGTTCAAGACCAGCTTGGGAAACATAGCAACACTCCCAATCTCTGAAAAAAAAACACTTAAAAATTAGCTGAGTATAATGGTACATGCCTATATCCCAGCTAATAAGGAGACTGAGGCAGGAGGATCACTTGAGCCCAGAAGTTTGAGGTGCAGTAAGCTATGATTGTGCCAGTGTACTCTAGCCTGGGCAACAAAGTGAGACCCTGTGTCTGAAAAATAAAATTATATATATATATATATATAATTTTCCTTTTCCTTCACCTCTGCTTCTCTGAAGTCAGCACTCACTTCTTTAATAACCCTTTTCTGGGGCCAACAGATTCCCTTGGGCTTCAGAAAACACTCCTCTTTTGAGTTGGAGTCTCACTCTGTCACCTAGACTGGAGTGCAGTGGCCAGGAGTGGCCACCGCAGCCTCAACCTTCTGGGCTCCAGCGATCCTTCCGCCTCAGCCTTCCAAGTAGCTGGAACTACAGGCGTGCACTACCACACCCAGCTAATTTTTTATTTATTGTCTCGCCAAGTTACCCAGGCGGGTCTCAAACCCGCGGGCTCAGGCAATCCACTCACCTCAGCCTCCCAAAGCGCTGGGATTACAGGCTGAGCCCGGCTAAATTATAATAAAAAAAGAAATTATTACTACCTCTACAGGTAAGTTTATGGCAAGAATTTGAGGGAGTTCCTGTCTGGTGACTTTTAGTTTCTTTTATAAAGTGGAAGAAAAAAATCCTTAACAGAAGACTGAATTTTAAAAAAAAGTACATGTGTGCCAACTTCACAATCATAAACTACCTCCGACTGTGGTTTGACTTATGAGTAAAAACAAAACTTGTCTTTAAATCGTTCTCTTTCCTTCTTTCAATAGGTAGATCTCTGCTCCCATCTATCAGCTGTGGTCCTAGGTGGTGTCTTCCCCAAGGTCCAGTGAGCATGGGGACCACCATAGCAGTTGATGAATTCTGGGTGCCACCCAGATCACGGGGTTGATTGTTGTGTGTTCAGCGAGACTTCATTCACTGAACGTCAGGGAAGGACAGTGAGAGGAGGGTTTTCTGAAGCCCAAGGGAATCTGTTGGCCCTAGGAAAGGGTTATTAAAGAAGTGAGTGCTGACTTCAGAGAAGCAGAGGTGAAGGAAAAGGAAAAAAGAACTTAAAGGTAAGCATCCAGAAAGAGCCAGTGCTATCTACCCTTAGACTACCACAACCAACTTCCTGAAGTCCATACTACAGGTTATCCAGAACTTGAAGACTCTAATTATGCTAACTAGTCTCTCCTCTCCTCTCCTCCCCTCCCCTCCCCTCCTCTCTCTACCCTCTCCTCTCTTCTCCTCCCTCCCCCCCCGCCCAAGTCCACACTGCAGGTTATCTAGAACTTGAAGATGCTAATTACACCAACTAGTCTCTCTCTGTTTCTATTACCAAGACCCACCAATTTTACCTCTTGGATATTTCCAAATCCATTTACAGTTGACTCTTGAACAACACAGGCTTGAACACAGGGGTCCACTTCTATGCGAATTTTTTTTTTTAATCAAACACAGATTGAAGATCGAGTGTTCATGAGATTCGAAACTTGCTTATAAGGAGGCCCAAGTTTAGGGTTCCACAGGACTGACTGCAGGATTTGATTATGTGTAGCTTTTGGTATGGGGATGACTATACTTTCTATTCACACTGCCCCTGTGTTAATTCGAGTTCTCTCTCTCCCTCTCTTTCTCTCTCTGAGTCTCTCTCTCTCTCTCTCTCTCTCTCTCTCTCTCTCTCTCTCGCTCGCTCTCACTCTCGCTCTCGCTCTCTATTCTGTTTGCTTTACAATTTCCATTTCTATATTCACTGACTTCAATAAAGCACTAAGTATCTGTAAAGCACAAGTGATGCTTTTCTGTTACTTAGTTGGCTTCATAATACTCCCAGAAGGCTGAAGCTATTTCACAGACCCCCTGGGCCCTCTTTCCAGTGTGGCTTTACATAGCGAGGGAAATTTTCACTCCTCACAGAAGACCCAGAAGGCCATAGGTACCTCTACATGTGCAGATAGCTCGGACCCCATCCTAAAGTGCGCATTAGGAATGCCCTCACTCAAAATCAATTTTCAAGAGTATAGGTTCTGAGCTGGGCAAAGTGGCACGTGTCTGTAGTCCCAGCTACTCAGGAAGCCAAGGCAAGAACATCACTTGAAGCCAGGAATTCGAGACTGTAGTGCAATATGATTGCACTTGCGAATAGCCACTACACTCTGGCCTGGGCAACATAGAAGACCCCATCCCTTTAAAAAAAAAAAAAAAGTGTAAGTGCTGGCTTTGCTTGCCATTCTGAGCAATCTGCTTTCCAAACCAACCACATAGCAAAGTGGTGGCCAAGTTATTTACCAAAATGGCTAGGGCTCCTACCAGATCTTGAGGAGACAACAAAGAAGCTTCTCCCATTCCCGACCCTCTCTGCTTTCACTTTGAGGATCAGGTTTTTGTGTACCACAGAAGAGGGTGCCTTGGAAGCAGCTGACCCCTCCCCTCCTCCTACATTCACTCACATGTACACACAACCCTCCCTAAGCTGTTGCAAAAAAAAAAAAAAGACTCAGACCCACTTTACTAAACCCTCTGGAGAAAAAGAATTCATAAGCTTCCACAATGACTATTTCAAAACCAAATAACGCTCTGATTTTGCCAACCACTGACGTGAAAGTGGGAAAACAAAGTCGAGTTTTAGGGGCAAGAAGGAGAGCCTCACAACAGAAAGAAAAGAGAAAACAAGAAACTGAATTATGAAGAGGGAGAGTCAGAAAAAGAAAAGGTTTCACTGACCCGTATATTGAAAATTTAAAGTAGAAAGTTCTCTCTTCTCCACCCTTCATTGCCTATCAAGCATATTACCATGTTCAGGAAGAATAATATGTGTCCTACTCCACCCTTAGAAATGTCACTGTTGGAGAGTTTTTCCTTGTAAAAATAAGTAAATAAACACACACCAAAAAAAAAATCCGGCGAACCAAAGTCAACAGTTAGATATTCATGTCAGGCTGACGGCAACTGTCCTTTTAGGGTTCCCAGCCCACACCCCTGCTGGCATGACACCACTCCTCTTAAAATTGTCATGCTCTCTGACTGACCTTAGCCCAGGGTCTCTAAACTAAACACAGCTGTCTGAGCCTTCCCTCTCCTCCATTCTCTCCACGCCCTTAGCCTACCAACCCCTCCTCCAGCTATGAAATAAAAAATAGATCCTGTTCTTCCTGGCTGATTTGCTTGGGCTCCTCAGCCAAGACAATTCTCTGTTGACATTGTGGCAGAGACTACGGCTCAAATCCCTCACATGGCTCAGGCAAATCAATGGAAACTTCTCTTTTTGCTGGCAGGAGCGGCCACTAATGTGATGATGTGTCTGCCTGGAGATCATCTGTCCCGGGCAAGAGGGTGAGGGTGGTGCTGCTGAATCTTACGTCACTCAAAAAAACAGGTTGTTTTTCCGGGGTGAATTTACAAGATTTATTGAGTTCATGGAAACTAGGAGAAAAGGGTTTTAACTTCATGTGGGAAAATGGTGGCCTCTAGTTACTGCTACCCATAATAAAGCCCCAGAGCCCCAAGTTCAAAGCCTTTCTCTCCAGCAGGTGTTAAGGAAACTGGGCCTTTGCATGGTTGTTGCCGGCAGGGCCTGCTTTATTGGAAGGCTCCCACCAGCTGATGGCAAAGCCAGGAGAGAGACATCCAAGCAAAAGACGATAGAGCACAGGGTAGAAGAACCTTTATCCCAGAGCCCCAGGGCCCAAAGGATTTGCAGTTGAATGATGGGGACCAACAGGAGGGTAGACTGGAGGGTTTCTAAAGAGGAGGGGACTCCCATGGAAGTTGCTATAATTCTTCCTTAAGTTGGCTCCACCTCAAAAGTCTAGTGAAGTTAAACAGACCATGAAAATGGGACTTTCAACAGAACTGGCTTGATTTCTTCAACAAGTCAATAACATGTGCAAAGGGGGAAGAAAAAAACTAGAGTCATAACAACTAAATGCATGGCCAGACATGGTTCATTCCTGTAATCCCAGCACTTTGGGAGGCCACGGTGGGAGGATTATTTGAGCCCAGGAGTTTGAGACCAGCCTGGGCAACATAGCAAGACCAGGAGAGAGATATTAAAAAATGTCTCTATTTTTTTTTCAAAAAGTCTCTATTTTAAAAAAATAAAATAAAAAATGAGCTGGGCATGGTGGTGAGTGCCTGTAGTCCCAACTACTTGGGAGGCTGAGGCAGAAGGATCCCCTGAGACCAGGAAGCCAAGGCGGTGGTGAGCCGTGAACATGCCACTAAACTGCAACCTGGGCAACAGAGTGAGACCCCTAAAAAAAAAAAGACCTAAATGCGATGTGTGGTCTCGAGGGCATTCTGATTTAATTAAACCAGTTGTAAAAGACCTTCTGAGGACAGCTGATGATATTTAGGAGCTATTATTTATTTTAGTAGGTAATAAAGTGATAATATGTATGATAATGGTATAGGATATGGTACTTTGGTTCTGTGGGGAAACATCTTTGTTTTAGGGATGCATGCATGAGTACTTAAGGGTGAAATATCTGAATATCTATTATATCTGAAATATTTGGACAGAAAGAACAGATGAAGTAAATATGGCAAGATGTTAGCAATTAGTAAATCTAGATAAGTCTGGACACACGAATATTCATTATACTATTCTCTATATTTTCTGTTTATTTGAAAATGTGCGATTTAAAAAGTTAAAAACAAACAAAAAATTCAAGGACAGCATTGAAGAGTGGGAAGACAAAACTTCCCATGTAGGTCAATTACTCCCCAATACCAATTTTTAGGACTCTGGGCCAGGCTCAGAGCCAGAAATGCAAGGATAAATAAAACCCAGTACTTACTCTTCAGGAGCTAACAATTGAGTAAAAAGGCAGACAAGTAGACAGACCATGTCCCAAAACAGAGCAGTATTTCAGGTGCCATGGAAACAAGAAAGGGACATGGTCCCAGGCAGTGGGATTGGGGACTGGTGTTAGAGAGGGGAGTGCTTTCTGCTGGGCATGATACCTGGGCTGGGGCATGATCACTGACAAGCCTTGTTGGGCAGAGAAGTTACAGAACTGGCCTTTCTCTAGCCGGGGAACACCCTCAGAACTTGGGGGTAAAGTTGAGAGAGCACATGGTAAAAGGGATATGGGAGGGAGAGTTATCAGAAGCAGCAGCAACATAGCTTAATATGCCCCTGAAGTGGCCTCAGATCTGAGAAAGGGAGAGATAATTTTCTGAGGGTCTCTGGGTATGGGTCACTGGCCAGGTAAGCCATGTCTCAGAAAAGCCAAAACTGGGTCACAAGGCAAAGGTGGCTTTACAAAGACACAGAGACTGCCGGGCAGGCGCGCAAAGGTCAAAGGAGGCAGCGGTAGCCTTCCCCCAGCAAATCTTAACCCAACCTGGTGTCTGGCTTTCCTAGCTCTCAGGCCACGGCCTTGAGTTCCAGATCTCTGTTCTGTTTTTGGGGAAGGGCTCCAAAGTAAACCTCTACTCCTGCTTGAGACTCCAAGATTCAAATATTTTTAAATAACACTTAATTCTCTTGAAATGTAACTAATCCACTCCCTATGGGTGCATTGACCTAACAAGAAGCAGGCAAGAGCAGTAAAGTAACTGGGGCCACTCAAGTTTAGCGGGTTAAATGTGTCCTTGCAGTTCCCGGCAGCGGTCCCCACATCCCAGCTAATGACCCAGGGCCCTATTGCTTCCAAAAGAAATAAGAGAGTCAAACGTCTGGAGATGGCTAATGTGCTTGGTTAAAGGAAAAAAGAGGCCATAAATTATTCAGAAGACCTTTTTACAATAGCTTTAGGCCTGTTGGAGTACTAACGCTGAGTGAGAGGTTCGGGAGGAAAGTTGGAGAACTTCCAATCCAGTCTTCCACCCAGCGTGGAATACCTTTGCCATCAATTTATGCCAAACTGACCCACCCTGAGAATGACCCGCAGTTTGTCTCAAGAAGAGATCACACTTGTGATGACGGTTAGTCCGCAAATTGAGACATCGTCACTGGAGATGGATGCTGGAGAAAAAACAAACCAAAACAAAACCAAAACAACTTCATTTGACACCCAGATCTCTTTTTTCACAATGAAAAGTAGTTTCTAAGTTTATTTGCCCAATGTTGGGATATGAACTAAAAGGAACTGAGCTTTTTCTGGCTAAAGACCGTCCTTCAACCTTAGACACAATGTATTCACGTCTTAGATTGGAGTTAGGTTCCAAGGGTAGAAACTGTGCATGCTCAATTTTAAGACCCCTTTAATTTTCCTAAAAGTAGGATATATAGTCAGGTTTTCTTCCAGTATTTGAACCTAGTTCCATGTCCTGCTTGTATGCAGAGGCCATGTTGTATCTTTTTTTCCTGTATTTTATAGTTACTTTATTTTATATTCAGGGTATACCTGTACAGGTTGGTTACAGGGGTATATTGTGTGATGGTGAAGTTTGGCTTCTGTTGAGCTTGTCATCTAGGTGGTGAGTATGGTACCCTTTTCAACCCTTGCCTCCCTCCCCGCTTTAGAAATTCCCAGAGTCTGTTGTTCCCATCTTTAAGTCCACGTGTACCAGTGTTTAGTTTCCACCCATAAGTGAGAACACACAGTACCTGGTTTTCTTGTGTTGTATTTCAAAAGAAAAGAAAGAAAAAGAAATGCATCCTAAATCGGTAGAGTCACATTCAGAGAGCAGTACATAGGCACTCTGAGTCCAAGAAATGGAGTTGCGTCCAGTGAAAGCAGGTCCCAGCTTCTGGGGGAATGTTCTGAGGCACAAGCCTGGGAGCACAAGGGCAGGCAGAATCACTGCACTGTCTCAGCTGCCTTTTTTCCTCTCTCACTTTTTCTAGTGCACATATGTTTGGCTTTCCAAAAGTTAAATATGCGGATGATGCAATTCCAGACAGAAGTTTAAAGACATCGATTTTCATTAGTCCATTCGCTTATTCTATTTTGTAACGTCTCATGATTTCTACAACTGTGTTATCATGGAACATTAAAAATAGAACCCTTGCTTTCTAGGTGCAGACAACAAGGTTGAAAGAGAAGAATCTAGAATGCTAAACTGCCTGAGTGCAATATGGAATAATTTGCAAGCTTGGTTTGAGATAAGAAGTGCTAACCCTATGCCTAGGAATGAAATCACTGTAAGCCAGGGAGGACTTTGTGGAGTGAATAGGCCAGAGCTGGGAAGCAAGGGCCTTCGGATCAGATCAGGTGGCTGTCTCACCTCTGCCACTTACTAGCTGTGTGATTTTCTAAATCTCAGTTTCACTTCTGTTAAATTGAAATAATAATAGTTGCTTCCTTCCTAAGGCTGTTATGAGGATTAGATCAGATAGCGTGTGTAAGTGTCTGGCACATAGTAAGCACTCGATAAATGCTATCATTATTCTGAGCAGAGCCTTAAAGGATGGGCTGACTTTAGACAAGCAGTGAGGTGGGGAAAAGACAGTAGAGATCAGACTTTGAGGCCATCTGGAGTGAGGATAACGGGGAGGAAGTAAAGCAGCAATGAAGTAACGTGGGTTCTGATCCTGGTTCTCTTATTTCCTTGTGAGTTGGGGCAAGTATGCTCTGTTTCAATTTCCTCATCCATTAAATAAAGATGGTAATTGATAGTAATTACCACATAGTATTAAATGAGATAATATATTTTTAAGTGCTCATCACAATATCTTAGTAGGCACACATGAGGAACAGGAAGCTGTGGGGGACTCTGGGAGAAAAAAATTAGGAAGCAGGAATGGAAAGAAGGCTTACTTTATGTACATCTCATTTTATTTTATTTTATTTTGAGACAGAGTTTTGCTCTGTTGCCCAGGCTGGAGTGCAGAAATTCACTCATTGCTTGAAAGTCTAGGATCAAGCAATCCTCCTGCCTAAGCCTCCCGAAATGCTGGGATTACAGAGCCACCATGCCTGGCCCTTGGATTTCTTTTAAATGCTTTACTGGCTGGAGATTACCAGTTTTTAAAAATGAATCTCAAAAATATATGCAAAAAAGAGATCAGTACAGAGACTGGTGCATAGTGAATACAAAATGAATGGGAACCATTGTTATATTATTATTATTGCCACAGTAGACTAATGTATTCCACGTGGAGTAAGACCACACTCTTTCTCGCCCACTATAAAGAATACAGAATAATTTCAGAAGAAAGCCAAAACCTGCCAAAGCAATACTTAGGAAAATAAGATTTTCAAGGCAAATGTTGAAGTCATGTTGAGTTTCTTAAGAGAACAAACTGTTTTCAAGTGCTGAAAGTAATTTTAGCAGCATCTATTTAGAGAAGAACAATTAATTGACCCATTACAATTTTTTTCTTTAGTCATTTAAGCGATCTCGGGAGGATTTCTATTTGTTTCTCAGCTATTTAGCCGTTAAGGAATGTTTCTTAAAATAATAAATGTATGTTTACTTTAAAATCTGAAGTATTGTTTTGCATTTTTATCCGACCTCTTTGAGACTATTCTGAGTTACGGAGAGTTCACTGTAGTTGTATGCCTAAATCAATCTCCTCCTTATGTTGGATTTGAGCTTACATTTGCTTTGCTTTCCTTCGTTGCTTTTCTTCCTGTGTGTTGCTCTCATTCCTTTCCTACATGCAGTTTCCTATGAAAACACATTTATGGATCAGCTTGATATGCTCTTATTGGCAGCTCTGCGGCCTCCTCAGCAAAGATGTCCATTCTAAAACGCTTCTCCAGTTTCCCCAGAGACCGATGGATCAGTAGGTTAAATCCTTCCCTGAGGATCCCAGGCTCAGCACTCCAGCCCTGACTCAGGGCCTTGTCCCTGCTGGGCACTCACTAACTGGTTCCCCGGCACACACCAACTTCCAGAGATCTAGGAAGGAATCACTACCATGAAGCAGGTGCTGGGAGCTCTGTTACTACAAGGCACTGGAGCGTGCAGGGGACCCTTCCTATGTTCAACTGATGTTTTACTTTGTAAAAATCCGATCGCTTTACATTTTGTGTTAATTATCAGAGGGCCTTGCCTTCCTCTAGAGAAACTCAACTTACGACTCTTTCCTCTTACTACGGGAAACCTATTGTGTGACAAATATGCTAACACTGCTTAAATCTCAGAGTAAATTTACAAGAAGCGAAGAGGAAACACCCTAAGCAAAACCCACGTGCTTGGAGTTTCATTTTAAAATAAGCAGATCCTATTCTAATTTTACTCCAAGTCATATGCAATATTTTTCTAGAAGTAAATTTAATGTTTTGTTTTTCAGGTTGGGAATTGTTTTTCCATCTGGCTTTTCTACTTTCCATTCATTTGTTACAAAACTGAAGTCAAAATTCTCACAGTTTTTCAATGGAAGCCTGATTGTAGTTCTTCATCCAAGAAAACAAAAAGTATGATTGATTTCAATAGAGGACAAGATGTTACAGAAAATGCATTCAGAATTATCAGACTCTCCCAACTTACTGCTATTTGCTTTACAGAGCAGAGCAAATCTCACATTCCTCTTGTTTGGCCCCAAAACACTTCTCTGGAAATTGCTTTGCATGACATTCAAGGATAGCTATATTTAGAGCCCTATGTACTGAGTAAGGGCACATAATCACTTTTAAAAGAATGAGACTGAAAACTATTATTTCTTCCAGATGGATATAAAGTCATTTGGAAAGGAATAAAAGCGTTGATTTCTTTGGGGTCTTGTCAATAACTGTTCAAAGTTTGCATTATCAGAGGAAGGAAGAAGCTTAGTCTTCTAGGAAAAGATGATGGACTTAGTGATGGGAATTCAGAAGATTTTCTATAAAGTTGTGAATTAATGAAGCTTAAGTTTAGAGGGGGTGGGACTCCCTTGTACAGCATCCTGTGAGTGCTGGGTGTTAGTTGCTGATGGGAAAGGAAGGGCAGATTACGATCAGGAAGAGTTTCACTGTAAGCATTTTTGGTAAAGTGCTTAATCTCAGAAGAAAAGGATGCAGATCTCCATGGCCCCAGTAATTTGTTTTGATTTATTTTCTCTTGCCATATATTTACTTTCATACTAACTCTTATGTTCATAACTTCATATTCTTTTCCTTAAAGAGAGTATCAAAGATTGTATAAGCTTCAAGACTCACACAAAATCTGTCTTCACATTGTTTAAGAATGAATAATTTTTTATTTCAATTTATTGCCTAGTTTCAGTTTCTCATTTCTTTAATTGGTAGCTCCTTTTTAATTTCAAAAACAGGTATTACATTATACCATTTCCTTCATTCAGCCAAGCTACGAAAGAAAATTTAAAGGTGTGTGTGTGTGTGTGTGTGTGTGTGTGTGTGTGTCTAGAAGAGAACAGTGATATTGGGGCTTTGAAGCCAGGACTTTCTCCTTCTACTAGAAAATAGACTGTTACATTTTTTCCTGGCTGAAACACTGAAATGTCAGTGCCGACTGGCAATATGTTTGTGGCTCTTCAAAGTTGCAAGCACACACTGACATTTCAAAGAAATCACCAACACTGTCACCCACTCTGTCCCAAGTAGAATTTGCCATACTGAAGGATGCTATTAGTAAGAGCTTATCACCGGATCTCCTCTAAGTATACAGTTGAGCACATTATTCAACATTTCACACTGTCTTTTTCTGGGGAACTCTCCAGAGAATTTTTCTGGTCTTAGTTCCAGGAATGATTGCACTTCTTTTGGCCAATGGCCTTTTAATCTTATCAACTATGTGAACTGTATAATCAGCCACAGTTCCCACTTTGAGTTGTTTACTGGTAAACCCGAAGTTAAATCTACAGCCATGTCTTGCCTAGTAATTATAGTGTGCTTTTGTAGTCATATTCCTGACTCCATTTTATGTTGTTTTT
The DNA here is from genome assembly GCA_963574415.1 of Tarsius wallacei. Taxonomy (NCBI): domain Eukaryota; kingdom Metazoa; phylum Chordata; class Mammalia; order Primates; family Tarsiidae; genus Tarsius; species Tarsius wallacei. The sequence goes on along the minus strand of CAUYQG010039476.1, from coordinate 9,192 downwards.
CTTCCTTTATTTCTCTTTTTTTTAACTTTTAAATACTTTATTTATTTATTTTTAATTTTTAAAAATGTGGGGTACATAAGGTTAGGTACATAAGTGGTCATCATACAGGTAAAGGTAAAGTGTGGGTATCCTTTTGATGTTATATGCTGCCCCCCTCCCCCGGCAGTGTTCCATTACTGCCAATCCCTTTCTTATAGTAGTATGATAAATGTTCAGGGTCTGCTTATGGGTGAGTACGTGTAGTATTCAGATCTTTGCTTCTGTGAGAAATCACTGAATATTATAGACTCTAATTCCATCCAAGTTACTGAGAAGTTCATAATTTTTTTTTCTTTATGGCTATGCAATATTCCATTGTGTATATGTACCACATTTTCTTTATCCAGTCCTCTTTCGTTGGGCAGCACGGTTGGTTCCATGTTTTTGCTATTGTGAATAATGCTGCAATAAACATGCATGTGCATTATCTTTTTCACAGAGTGATTTGAGTTCCTCTGGGTATATTCCCAGTAGGGAGATTGCTGGGTCTATGGAAGGTTGATTTTCAGATCTTTCAGAAATCACCACACTGTTTTGCACAGAGGTTGTACTAGTTTATACTCCCACCAACAGTGTAGAAGCGTTCCCTTTTCCTCGCATCCTCTCCAGCATCTGTTGTTTTTTGAGTTATGAAAGGCAATCTACAGATTTAACACAATACCCATTAAATTACCAACATCATTCTTCTCAGGCCTGGAAATGACAATACAGGAATTCATATGGGAACATAAAAGACTGCTAATAGCCAAAACAATCCTTAGCAAATGAAATAAAGCAGAAGGTATCACATTTCTAAACTTCAAACTCTACTATAAAACTACAATAACCAAAACAGCCTGGTACTGGTACAAGAACTGGCATATAGACCAATGGAACAGGATAGAGATTCCAGAAGCAAAACCTCAATTTCTCAACCAACTCATCTTTGAAAAAGCCTCCAACAACAACCACTGGGGAGAGGAGAACCTATTCAGTAAATGGTATGGGAAAACAGGCTGACCTCATGCAGTAAACTGAAGCAGAATCCCTATCTATCACCATACACAAAAATAAACTCCAAATGGATCAAAGATCTAAATGTAAAATCTTCCTTTCTTTCTTTTTGAGTTGGAGTCTCAGTCTGTCACCAAGGCTGGAGTGTAGTGGCATGCTACTCATGGCCACCGCAGTCTTGATCTCCTGGGCTCAGGTGATCCTTCCACCTCAGCCTTTCAAGTAGCTGGAACTACAGGCGCATGCTACCATGCCCAGCTAATTTCTCTTTCTTTCTTTCTTTCTTTCTTTCTTTTTTAAATTTATTGTAGAGATGAGGTCTTACCAAGTGACCCAGGGTGGTCTCGAAACCCTGGGCTTAGGCAGTCCTCTCGCCTCTGCCTCCCAAATTACTGGGGTTACAGATGTGAGCCACTACACCTGGCCCTTCCTTTATTTCTAATGATTATTCATACTGTGTTGTTGGGTGCAGTGGCTCACACCTATAATCCTAGCACTTTGAGAGGTCACAGCAGGAGGATCACTTGAACCCAGGAGTTCTGAGACCAACCTGGGCAACACTAATGATGGCAACTGCTTCTAACCCATCTTTTCCACACCTAGAATTTACCCCACTCCCCATCTCTCCCCGCCCCCATTCCTAATAAAGCTCTGATGATCTAAGGGCATTTACCAAGGTCCAAGTTGTACTCAGGATATCAAGCTCATGTACTCAGGGGCAGATGGGTACAAATGAAACTTCAGAGTAGTTTCTCCAGTATGGAGAAAAGTATGAAGGCACTCTGACCTTAAGAACAGCATCGCAGATAATTTAGACAGGAAAGAGATCTGACCGTGAGAACGGGAGGCAGGCCGACCTCCCCGGATACTCTTCAAGGCTTGAGCTATCTTTGTGGGCACATGAGATCTCTTGGAGGAAGCAGGCAAGGGCAATGTGCCAGAGGGGCTTGAGAGCAGAGACAGTAGCTGCCTAGCAGGGAGATGAGTCTCTAGGGTTAATCCTAGCTAAGTCAGTCTTCTTCTGGAGGGTCTGACCTTAATAACCCCCTTCTCAAACTTCTCATTGCTCCTGATTTCAGATTCAGGTCAGAGTGAAAACAGAGTCTTGACATGACCCCAGAATGTCTCGTTCTAACGTAACATCCTTTTGCCCCGGGCGCCCCTAGCATCGAAGTGTTTAGACCCCAGACTGACCTTTTCGAGAATCCCTCACCCCTCCACTTTCCCTCTCTTAAAAGCCCTCTCATTGAAATTGCTGATTCTTTTTCTTTTTCTTTTTAATTTAATTTAATTTATTTTATTTTTTGAGTTGGAGTCTTACTCTGTTGCCCAGTCTGGAGTAGAGTGGCACTCTCACGGTCACCCCACGGTCGACCTCCTGGGCTCCAGCAATCTTTCCGCCTCAGTCTTCCAAGTAGCCAGAACTATGGGCGCACCCTACCACACCCAGCTACTTTTCAATTTATTGTAGAGATGAGGTCTTGCCAATTTGCCCAGGCTGATCGCGAACCCGTGGGCTCAGGCAATCCACTCGCCTTGGCCTTCCAAAGTGCTGGGATTACAGACTGAGCCACCGAGTCCGGCCTTTTTTCTTTATTTTAAACAGAGATACTTTTCTCAGATTTTTTTCCTCCTATTCCTAAAAAGAGGAGGCGGGGTGACTGTGGGTAAATTTGAGTTTCTGCATAAACCAGACGGATCTAAGTGTTTTGTTTCCACCCACAAGTTGAGATGACTACTATTGAGTTATATCACCTAAGAAAGGAAAGTCAACATTCAAAAATACTTTAAGATCCAGATGGAAGGAGATATTGAGAGGACACAATAGAGATTAATACACTGAATCACGTTGGCTGCAGTGGCTCGCGCCTGTAATCCCAGTACTTTAGGAGACTGAGGCAGGAGGATTGCTTGGGCCCAGAAGTTTGAGATCAACAAAACCTACATACACTAGAAATAATTAGCTGGTGTGTTGGCACTCGCCTGTAGTCCCAGCTACTCAGGACCCTGAGGCAGAAGGATTGCTTGAGCCCAGGTGGTTGAAGCTGTGGTGAGCCATAATTGTGCCACTGCATTTCAATCTGAGCAACAGAGTGAGACCCCCAACTCAAAAAAAAACCCAAAAAAAAAAAACCCACTGAATTTGCTCACTATAATGTAAGTTCCATGGGGATTGGAGAATTTTGTTTTATGATATTAACTGCTATGTCCCCAGAACCTGGCACATAGTTATGTTGATTAATTGTTGGCACAAAAATATCCATGATTTAAACTGAATCACTTCATCCTTTCAGACTGCTATAACAAAATACTATAGACTGAGTAGTTTATAAAAAACAGAAATCACACCTGTAATTCCAGCACTTTGGGAGGCCAAGGTGGGAAGATTTCTTGAGGTTTGGAGCTTAAGAACAGCCTGGCCAACCTAGTGAGACCACATCTCTATTGAAAAGAAGAAAGAGGAGGGAGAGGAGGTGGGGGCTGGAGAGGAGGAAAGAAAAAAAAATGTATTTCTCAAAGTTATGGAGGCTAGGAAGTCCAAGACCAAGTCGCCAGCATATTCAGTGTCTGGCTCATTTTCTTGTTCATAGAAATGGCACCTTCGCACACGGTGGAAAGGACAAGGCAGTTAGTTCTCTAGGGCCACTTTTACAAGGGCACTAATTTCATTCTTGAGGACTCTGCTCTCATGACTGAATCAACTCCCCAAAGGCCCCACCTCCTAATACTATCATCTTGGAAATGAAGATTTCAACATACAAATTTGGAGGGAACACAAATGTTCAGAACAGAGCACTAAACAAAATCTGAGACTTCTTTCTCCATCTCTCTGACCCTAGAAGAGAGAATAAGTTGGCTTGCAGTTTTTAGAGGAGGAGGAAAGAAGAAAGGAAGTCTAGTAATTTAGATTTCCTCATTGAAAGAAGTATTTACATCACTGTTACACACCTGTGCTTAGTGAAAACGGTGAACTCCACAACTGAGGTTGCAGAAATCAAATCATGACTATGGCAGACACTATTTGTTACCTCCCATCATTAATTCTCCCACATGTATCTTTGCTAACAAAACCCAAGGTTTGCTCAAGTATTAGATGACCGTGTGTTTCAGAAGCACTGGGCCCTTTGCAGTCTAGGAATGAGTCCTGATTAGTCTATGTGGTTCATGATATGGTATTCTATTCCCCATATCAAGGCTAGAAGAGGCATGTGAAGCAACTCAGAAAAGGAGCCTGCTAGGGCAGCAGTCTCCAACCTTTCTGGCATCAGGGATTAGTTTCATGGAAGACAATTTTTCCACAGACCAGGACTGATGATGGTTTCAGGATGATTCAAATGCATAACATTTATTGTGCACTTTATTATTACTGCACTGTAATATATAAAGGAATAATTATACAACTCACCATTTTTAAAAAGTGGCACAGACAGAAGTAATAAACAAAATAATGTGTGGGCCCCGCATGGACTAAACTAAGTGTCGGATTCTGACTTTAAGCCTGCCACCAGATGCAGCTGTGCAATTGAAATTGAAATATACTTGTCACTCACTGATAGGGTTTTGATATGAGTCTGTAATCAATTATTTTATTATGGTCTCTATGCAGTCAAACCTCACTAATGTTAACCTGTATTTGCAGCCACTCCCCAGTGCTAACATTACCACTTCAGTTCAACCTCAGATCGTCAGACATGAGATTCTCATAAGAAGCATACAACCTAGACCACTCACATGAGTGGTTCACAATAGGGTTCTTGCTCCTATGAGACTCTAAAGCTGCCACTGCTCTGACAGGCAGTGGAGCTCAGGCAGTAATGCAAGTGATGGGGAGCAGCTGCAAATACATATGAAGCCACTCACCTCCTACTGTGCAGCCCAATTCCTAACAGGTCACAAACTTGTACCAATTTGTGGTAGGGGTTGGGGACCCCTGTGCTAGGAGACTTCTGGAAGAGTTTTTTTCATCACATCATGTTGAATGGAGCATGAGGAAAAGGGCAGACCTCTTCCTCTCTTCCATCCTCTGGGTGTGATGAACTACTGCTGCCATATTCGGGACATGAGGTGGGAGCCTGAGAACAAGCTGAAGATAGCAGAAACAGAAGAGTGGAAAGAACCAGGGTCCTTGATGACATCTTTGAGCCACTGAATCAATCAACTTCAGAAACTTCTTCTAAAATGGTAATGAGAGGTAATACAAATTTTGAAATTTAAACTATATTCAGTCATGTTTTTTCTGTTAGTTGTATCATAGCATAGCCATTAGTACAATGCTCAAAGTTATGGGAGACAAAAAACAATACTCAACACTCACCCCGGTGAGAAGAGATAAGAGACGCATCTTGGGAACAATTAATGTTCCCAAAGTTAACTTTCATTTATACCACTCTTGACAATTTACCACTTTCATTATGATTCATTTGTCTAAATTTATACATGCTGTCCAGTCATTTCCCTTAAGTCTTTTTTTTTTTTTTTTTTTGGCAGCTGATTATACTCTAGAACAGAGGTCAACAAACTTTCTATAAAGGGCCAGATAATAAATATTTCATGCTTTATAAGCCATATAGTTTCTGCCTCAAATACTTAACTCTATCAGTGTAACACAATAGTAGCCATAGATAATACATGAATGAATGAGTGTGGCTATGTTCCAGTCAAACTCTATTTAGAGATACTGAAATTTGCATTTCGTATCATTTTCATGTGTCACAAAATATTATCATTTATATCATGTTCAACCATTTAAAAATGCAAAAAAACCCACATATGAGTACGTGTAAAACAGGGTGAATCTGAATAAGATTGGATGGATTATACCATTGGCAATTTCCTGGCTGGGTACTGCATTATATAATTTTGCAAGCTATTACCACTGGGGAAAACTGAGTAAAGAGTACAAGGCATCTCGCTGTGTTACTTCTTCTTTTATTCAGAGCATGAAATGTATCATTTTAACCATTTTAAAATGTATAATTTTGTGGCATTAGGTACATTCACATTGTTGTGCAGCCATCACCACTGGCCATCTTCAGAACTCTCTCATCATCCCAAAATGAAACACTGTATCCATTAAATAATATCTCCCCATTACTCCCTCCCCAAATCCCTTTTTGGTCTCTATAAACTTGAATATTTTAGGTACCTCATCTAAGTAGAATTGCACAATATGTGTCCTTTTGTGTCTGGTTTGTTTCACTTAGCATGATGTATTCAAAGATTCATCCATGCTGTGATATGTGTCAGAAGGTCATCCCTTTGTAAGGCTGAATAATAAGTCATTGTACGTATATACCACATTTTGTTTTTTCATTCATCTACTGGTGGACCGTGCAGTTGTTTCCACATTTTGGCTAATGTGAATAATGCTGTTACAAACATTGGTGTACAAATATCTGTTCAAGTCCTTACTTTCAATTATTTCGGATAAGTCCTTTTTTTTTTTTTTAAGTTGGAGTATCACTCTGTTGCCCAGGGTAGAGTGAAGTGGCACGCTCACAGCTACTGCAGCCTTGCCTTGCTGGGTTCAAGTGATCCTTCCAACTCAGACTTCCAAGTTGCTGGAACTACAGGCATGTGCCACCACACCTGGCTAATTTTTTTATTTATTGTAGAGATGAGGTCTCGCCAAGTTGCTCAGGCTGGTCTCGAAACCCTGGGCTCAGGCCATCCTCTTGCCTCCGCCTCCCAAAGTGCTGGGATTATAGGTGCAAGTCACCGTGACTGTCCTGGATATATACTTAGAAATGGAACTTCTAGAGCATATAGTAATTCTATGTTTAATTTAATTTTTTTTTTTTTTTGAGTTGGAGTCTCACTCTATTGCCCAGGCTGGAGTGCAGTGGTATGACAAAGGCTCACTACAACCTCCAACTCCCGAGTTCAAGGGATCCTCCTGTGTCAAGAGTAGCTGGGACTACAGGTGCATGCCATTATACCAGTTATTTTTTTATTTTTTTGTAAAGGTCTTGCTGTGTTGCCCAGGCTAGTCTCCAACTCCTGGGCTCAAGCAATCTTCCCTCCTCCACCTCCCAAAGTACTGGGATTACAGAGGTGAGCCATCCCACCTGGCCTGTTTAAATGTTTGAGGAAACTTGATAAAGTTTTCCACAGAAGCTACATGAACATTTTACATTCTTACCATCCCTGCACAAGGGTTCCAATTTCTCCATATCCTCACCAACACTCATCATTCTCTGACTTTTTGGCAATAGCCATCCTGATGGATGTGAGGTGATATCTCATTGTGGTTGGAGGAATGTCTGTTCAAAGTCCTTTACCCATGGTTTAATGAGGTTGTTTGGTTTTTTGTTGTTGAGTTATAAGAGTTCTTTATATATTCTGAATATGAACCCCTCATCAGGTATATTATTTGCAAATATCTCATCCCATTCTGTGAATTGCCTTTTCACGCTGTTGATCTTGTCGTTTGATGCACAAAAGTTTCTATTTTTGATGAAGTCTATTTTATCTGGTTTTTTCTTTCTTTGTATAGCTGCAAGTGAATCTACAATTATGTCAAATTTAAATGTTTAATCAGACAAAATGGAAAAACCATTTTTAGCTCGTGGGTCCCACAAAAACAAGGGCCATTTGGCCTACCAGTCATAATCTGGCAGGCCCTACTCTAGAATAGAAAATTAAGTTTTCGCAACTGCTTCCTTGAGATCAAAAACTCTTTCCAACCTCTTACCCTCCCACTAACCCACTGCCTCTGGAGCTCAAGAAATTGCAACACTGCCACCATACACATTGCTATACATATATAAAAATAAATGTATGCACATGGTTCCATCTTATTTGTTCCAAAACTCAAAGGACTAGACAAAAATGTAGCTACAATTCCACATGTGACTTTAAGAAACCAACACCCCAGGTTTTTAAATGCCCCTTGAGAACTTTGCCCATAACATGTATTTGTACTGTATGTTGCTTTGTGGCAAAGGATTTTAGAATTGGCACCTTTGCCGTCACCCACCCAACCCCCCTCCCCTTCTGGGACTCCACACTCCTACACAAACTGTCTGCAGCTGGGCCTCCCATAGCCTCACGAGCCAGCCTCTTCCAATATTTACAAGCCCTACTCACTAGAAAGTCGTGGTATTCCTGCATTCCAAGGAGAGTTTTCCATCTCTTTCTAAAATGGAGTACTGAGTCTTGGTTTTGGGGGGGGGGGGGGTGTTTTGTTGTTTGTTTGGTGGTTGTTGTTATTTTTTTAGTCAAGAGTCTCATTCTGTTGCCCAGGCTGGAGTGCAGTTACATAATCATGGTTTGCCCCAGCCTCGACTTCCTTGGGTTCAAGTGATTTTTCCACCTCAGCCTCCCAAGTTACTGGGACTACAGGCTGTGCCAACATGCCTGATTAATTTTTTTTTTTTAAAACAAGATCGCTGTGTGTTGCCAACGTTGGTCTCAAACTCCCAGCCTCAAGCAATCCTACTACCTCAGCCTCCCAAAGTGCTGGGATTACAGGTGTGAGCCACCGCTCCTGGCCCAGAGTCTTGTTTAAAGATGATTTTCATAATGATCATGTTCTAGTTCTGCAATAGAGAGAGGAATTCAATTTTTTTAAAGTTTGCTCTATGATTTACTTCAATGTCATGTACGTTCTTTTTAAAATATCAAGTGTTTTATAAAAACGCATTTGGAAAAAAGTGATTCATTCTTCTTGTTTCCATTAGAAATATTATTATATAAGAGCTATCAGTGCAGACCTTCTCAGAGACTCTGGTTGGATTGAACATCTCTAAGGCCACAGCCCTAGTCCAAGTCCCATCAGGGATTCTTCCAGACAACTCAAACAGCCTCCCCCAGGTATACTTGCCTCCCTCCAGTCATTCTCCACACTGCAGTCAAACCTTTTTTAAAAAGTATATCTGAGCCGGGCTCGGTGGCTCAGCCTGTAATCCCGCGCCTTGGGAGGCTGAGGTGAGTGGATTGCCTGAGCCCGCGGGTTCGAGGCCCGCCTGGGCAGACGCGACCTCATCTCTACAATAAAATCAAAAAAATTAGCCGGGCGTGGTAGCGCGTGCCTGTAATTCCGGCTACTTGGAAGGCTGAGGCGGAAGGATCGCCGGAGCCCAGCAGGTCGAGGCTGCGGTGGCCGGGAGCGGCCACTGCACTCCAGTCTGGGTGACAGAGTGAGACTCCAACTCAAAA
>CAUYQG010039475.1:0-19900 GCA_963574415.1 Tarsius wallacei | reverse complement strand
TAAAACATAATAAGAATGATATAATTAACAATATAAGTGAATAAGTTGCAAAAATACCATTTTTGTTGTCATAATTTTAGATCATAAAATAAATAATACTTTATAATTTTTTGGCCTGCTTTTCTGGAAACTCAGCTATTGACTTATCAAAATTTATGCTTTTTTTAATTTCATTTTTAGTTGATATAATTTCAATTAATGTCATTTGTTCTTGGCAAGATAACAGTTCTACTTTTTATACAGATTAACTTTTTAAATTTTAGAACAGTTTTAGATTTACAGAAAAGTTATCAAGATGGTACAGAGAGGTTCTAAATATCCCACACTGCTTCTCTTGTTGCTAACATCGTATAGATGTATGGCACATTTGTTACAATTAGTGAACTGGTATTGACACATTATTATTATTAAAGCTTATACTTTATTTGTATTTTCTTAGTTTTTATCCAATGGCGCTGCTCATTGTGCCCAGGACCTAAGCCTGCAGGTATGAGCATTGTTGCTTGATGACAATCATATGCTCATGTTGTCACTCACATGCACTTGTAAAGATAAAATTATTAAAAATTTCAAGATGGCAACAGTGGAACATTAAGCTCAGCAAGAGCCTTTCTAGTGGGAGGCGCTCTGTAAGACTACACAAGTTGCACTCCCTTGAAGCCATCCCTGAGATAGTGACTCATATTGATTGCCCTTATTAAAAACTTTGTAAACTAAGATTCAAAAAGTCATCTGCCCAAGGTTATACAATCAGTAAGTAGCAGAGCTAGGAATTATATCTAATATAGCTAATTCAGAAGTTTACCTCTAAGTTGTGATGCTCTGCCATATGGAAAATCTCAATCCTAAAAGATTTCTTATAAAAATTAAAAAAAAATAAAAATAAGAAATAAAAGGGGAAAAATAGATGAATCCAAAATTATAGTTGGAAGATTTAATGCATCTCTCTTAGTAACTGTTAGAACAAGAAAATACAAAAGTGATAAAGATATGGACCATCTGAACAGTGATATTGACAAATTTGTCTTATTTGAGATATTTAAAATACTGTCCTCAGCATTTGCATTTTTCTCAAACATGCTTAGTGTATTTACCAAAATTTGCTATATGTTTGAACCATAGAATAAGTTTTAAAAAGTGTCAAAGAATTGATGTTATGTAGAGTATGCCTGCTTTTGCCATTTTTTTTGTTTTACATTACATTTGAGGTCCTGAGCAGTGTAATAAAAATATTAAAACCCTGAAGAAAAAAAAGATTTCTTAAGCCTTTGGTTAGTCAGAAATTGCCGATGACTAATTCATTCTGTTGAAGAAATGGCATTGTTTTTCAATGAGAAATGTCTTTTTACTAGTTCCAAAACCAAAATAAGAAGAGATTCGTGATACTGACATCTTTAGTAGATTAAATGTTATAGAATGAATGGTTGCGAATAAAGTTCATTCTCTCAATTATATCTTTAGAGGGGCCATATAGCTCACACTCTACAGCAGCACTACGTATTCAAATCCCAGCCAGGCTACTTACTTGCTGAGTAACCTTGGGAAAGGTGCTTAATTTCTCTTTACCGTGTTCTTTGTTCTCCCAGCTGTACAACAGGAGAAACAATAATACCGACCTCACTGGGTTCTCCTCGAGATTACAGTGAGTTAATCCATACAAGGCACTTAGTAACTTGCCTATTGAGTCCCTAATAAATGTTAGTGTTTATATAGCTTTAAGATTTGACAGCAATTTTGTATTTGTGGATATGAGGAGAGAAGAGCTAAAAAGAAAACCCTAAAGTTTAACAGTGACAATCATCAGGTGATAAAAGTGTGGATTTCAAAATTTTTCTTTATATTCTGATTTATTTTCTAAATTTTGTATTGTTCATATATACTGGTATTATAAAAACAGAAAAAAATAATTTTGTTTCAGAAACATAAAGTAGATAATATTTCTTGCCATTACTGCTCCATCCAAATTCATCTAAATTTTTTCTTTCTCCCTTCCTCTTTACCTCTCTTTCCTCCTCTATAGACACACACACACACACATATAACTCAAGATAGTATAAATCCAGAAAAAATATATGCACAGATCAATCATGCATTTGGGGGTAAAGTTGTCAGATTGTTAAGTAAAAATACAAGACACCGAGTTGAATTTGCATTTTAGTATACAAAAAATACTTTTTTGTATAAATATGCCTTAATTTTGTTTGTCCTAGAAAAAGAATGATGGGCTCAAACCTGGGCAGTACAACTCTGGAGCAGGGGAGTAGGTTAAATATTGCGTGGAACACATACTAAACAATTATTTATTGTTTACCTGAAATTCAAATTCAGTTGGGCATCCTGTATTTTATCTGGTGACTCTACTTTTTATCCCTGTTAATAGATTAATGCTAATTTCCTTCTATCCCCATTTCTGGCAAGAGCTATATAGAACCCATAAGAGGAATTGTTTTCAATTTTTTAAAATATGAGATATAATTGATGTACAAAAAGCTGTACATATTGAATGTACGTACCTTAATGAATTTGAAAATAGGTGTAACACCCATGAAATTATCACCATAAACAATGCCATAAACTTAGACATTGGTATCTCAGTATTCCTCTACAAAATAAAACAAATACTTTGAGATTCAAGCACATTGTTTTCGCTCCCCCTCCCAAGTTCTTGTTCCATCATACACACAAATTCACACAAAGCCACACATACGGGAATATTTATCACCTTTTCCATCACACATCTTCTTACCATCCTAATGACCCTCTATCTTCATTTTTGTGGTCTATAACATTATTTTTTTAAAGAAAGTGATAAAGCAGAACTAAAACATCACATAGTTCGAGCCAGAGTAACATATCCTGTTCTTCTTGTCCTCTTGTGCCTGGGATGTGTCTCTCCAATTACTATGTGGGTCATGAGTCATGGTCCTTCCTTTGCTTTGTTGAATCACTGACAGTCCTTGGACAAATCCTCTGATGTCAGCTCTTGTACTGACAAAGGACATTTTTGGCAGAGTTGAATCAAACTTAAGTTGAATCCTCCATTCCCTTACTGCTTCCTTCTTTACTTATCATTTTCCATTGGCTTCTTTTTAGGTGAAAGCTCAGCCTTTTGGGGTATCAGGGATTTTATCCTCCAGCTTATACCTGTGGTCTAAGTTATTTATCTTGGTTGTATTTCCTTTTAAATTGGTCAAGAGAGACTTGACATTTGGGCTTCCACCTTGACTCTTTCTCAACTCCATCTTTCTATGGCATCACCCCTTTTTAGACAAGAAAGTCATTTGAATTTTTAAAACTCACCTTTCAGAAAATGGCAGTGAGGCCAAGATTAAGTTAACTCTCTTTCAGGAAGCCAATTGTATAGCTCCTGAGAGGCCTCACATTCATTGTCTGGGATTCAAAACTCCTTACAGCTGTGGAATTGGAAACAGAGGTGAAAGAAATTGGCAGTCACTGATAATTCACAGAGCTTCTTAAATTTAGGAGAGGAGGCATGCTTAGCTTTAGTATAGAGAAGAGTCCAATATATATCAGTATCTTTTCCCAAATTAACAGCTGACATAGTGTAGTGGGAAAAGCAAATCTCTGCAAGTTAAAATCTTGGTCCTAGTGCTTATGAGCACCTAAGACTTTGAGTTGGTCTGATAAATTCTCTAAGTATAATAATGCTTTAAATAGTCTTGTATGGATTAGACAAGATATAATGAGGCGCATGGCACACAATAGAAAAGTCAATGGATAATTATCTTGATTGTTATGCTCTCCTAATTGGATATTTAAGACTATAAAGTAATAAAATTATCATTACTAAAATATTTTCTTGTAAGTAAAGATACTATAGCATTTGTAAATTTCAGCTTTTCTGATGATTTGATTGTACTCAACATAATTGTTCTATGAGAAGAATGATAATATATCCTTTAGCTATTTCTGATAGGACCATATATCATATACATTTTCATCACAAAAGAACTCCTTAAAAGACACACTAAAGAATCTTTCAGTATTACTTAAGATCCTAGTTAGGAAAACTCAAAGGTATGATAGATGTCAACTTTGTTTTGTTTTCTAAGCCTATGCTTCTGTGTAGCCTAACAAAGGCGTAAATTAAGCACATTCATATGATGGCACCTGTCTCACATTATTATTATTTAAAGACATTTTCTGTGTATATGATTTTGAATGGAGACTTATAATTTTATAAATCTAATAATGTTCAGTACTTCCTTAAGGAGAGAAAAACAAAGGCGAGTTTATGATTTAAAAGAAAACTCTCAAGAAAGCTTCTTCACATTGGAATATTCTATTTTTTGTCAATTTCTAGATTGGAATTTTCTATGACAACAGTGGTATGTCAAAGGATAAACCTTAGTTGAACAAAGAAGCCTACATTCAAGTAAATTAAAAGGAAGATGTTCAGCTGAGGTTTCAGATATGATGAGGAAATCAAGGTAACGAGAAGAAACAAGTGACTAGAAGATCTAGTGGTTTCCATACTTCAGGAAAAGTGAGAGATAGGATTACTTTTCAGAAGATTCAATTCAGTGTATTCTCTGTAAAAAGCACAGTAATATGGACAATAAAAGATGACAAAGTATATGTAATAAGATAATATTTTAAAAATTATGCTACTATGCTTTTCGTTTTTTTAAATTAATTTATTTATTATAAAGATGTGGTTTACAATTCAGGGTTAGGTATACAAGCATTGATCATGCAGGTACCCTTGTTGATGAGGTATGCCCCTCCCTCCCCTAGCAGTTTCCCTCAACTGCCAGTCCCACCTCCCCTGCCGACAGTTTCCCACGACTGCCAATCGCTTTCTTATAGCATTATAATTGTTCAAAATCACCTTATGAGTGAGAATATATGAAACTCAGTTCTTTGTTTCTGTGATAAATAACTGAGTTTGATAGACTCCAAATCCATCCAATTTGCTGCAAAGTCCATATATTGGTCCTTCTTTATGGCAGCATAATATTCCATTGTGTATATGTACCACATTTTAAAATCCAGTCCAGCTTCGATGGGCAACATGGTTGGTTCCATGTTTTTGCGATTGTGAATAGAGCTGCAACAAACATACGTGTGCAGGTATCTTTTTCACAGAATAATTTGAGTTCCTCCGTAATTTTTATTTATTGTTCAGATGAGGTCTTGCCAAGTTGTTCAGGCTGGTCTTGCCCCTGAGCTCAGTCAATCCTTTCATCTCTGCCTGTCAAAGTGCTGGGATTACTGGCAGGAGCCACCGCACCCAGCCTGGTTCTAACCATTTTTAAGTGTCCAGTTCAGTGATGTGAAGTGAGGGGTGTTTTTGAGGAAGAAGCCAAGGATAATCCAGTGCTGGCTTTTTCAAAGGCTAAAGGACTAAAATCCTTTTTGAGAAAAGATGCAGAAGGGCCACTTAACAGGTAATAAATCAATGAACAGGTGGCATTGTTTGTGGTATGGGCTAAGGAAATGATGATTTGGTGTGAATAATCTTAAAAAGATAAAGCACTGGGGCAACCCCTTTGGGTCCCCTCCCACTGTGGGAGATTTTCTGTCCTCTCAATAAATCCTGCTTTCAAAAAAAAAAAAAGATAAAGTATTATCATCACCATTTCCCAGATAAGAAAATGGAGGCTTTGGTTAAGTGACCTGCTCCAAGGGCATAATGTGAGAGGGCATATCTAGGACCCAGCCTCAGATCTCCACATGCTTCCTCCGGGCCTCCTTGCATTCCCCCTGACGGATGGCTTGCCCTCTTGAAACTGATTCTTTCCTGGTCTGTGTACAGAATTACCTCCCAGGGAGAACACAGGGTGCCAGAGCTGGTTAGCAGTGGGCGACAGAAGCGATTGGACTCCAAGCCACTTGAGCTGGACATTCTGTCCTCAGGGTATCACCAGTTCCATTCTAGCCATAAAAGAGAACGTGGTTTGGCATGCCGAGAAGAGGATTTGAATTTCACGTTTATGTGCATTTTGTTTGTGGGGAGGCACTGTCCCCTGGGTCCTGTCATCCTCAGTGAGGCCGTCTGCGTGGTGCCGGTTGCCAGTGGCAACGTGGAGCCCTGGAATAAGAACATCACCACTGGCACATGGTGCATGGGGGAAGAACAGGGAGAGTGAGCTGTCTGCTGGCTGACATGCACCAAGCTGTAAAAAGTCCCAAGAATAGATCTTGGAAGCCCGGGGGATGTCGGGCTGCCCTGTGGGAGCTGAGCAGATTATAAAGCCCTGTGGGCATGAGCTGCTTGGGATCCCTTCATTGAAACTATGCAACCGAGAATGAAGTCAGCCTGGGCTGATTCTCTCCTCTTTGGGCATCCTTGCCAGGGGAAGCGTGACTCAGGCCAGTCTGTCCGCCAGAGAGTTGGAATCCCAGCTTTGAAAGGGGGTGCTGAGTCCATGTGGTCCAGACCTTTCCCCAGGGACAGAGGTCCCTCCAACAGGGGTCTTTGCCCTTGCCCAAATACTCCCAGCAGTGGAAGACCCATTTCTGGAAGGCAAATATTTTCGGTTTTGGGGAGTAGTCATTATTGTATTCCTCTCTTCCTCATTCTGCCTTCTCAGGTGGTGAGCACTGTTGTGTGTCCTGAAGGTTTGAAAGACTCTGCTTGGGTCACTGTGTCCCAGCGGAAGGAAGAGGCCGTGGGGCAGGCCATGGACAGGGCCTGAGTGCCACTCGGCTTTCGGTCGGGCTTCACTACCACACTGGTCGGGCTCACTGGTATTCAAAGCAGCATTCTGCTGTGCTCAGAGCCCCATATGCCCGCATGGGGCCAAGCTCATCATGTCTAACTTGGTCCTCACTAGCTACCAGGAATATCAGATGTTATGAGAAGGCAGGTGAAAGTGACCCTGAGAGACTTAAGGGCTTCATCCCAGTTTTGCCACTCACTGGCTGTCAGATCTCGGGCAAGTTATGCGACTTCCTTATAACTCCTTGTTTCTGTTGTAAACAGAGAGACTTAGCCTGGAATTAATTAGTTTGTTTATTCACCACAGCTGTGAGCATTTTCCATAAACTGGGCTCTTTGCTAGATGCCAAAAATGCAAAGATGATCCAGGCGTGTTTTGTAGGGGAACTGATCCACACACGATGGTTGTGAGGTGGGACAGATGGTGGCCATGGGGGCCCCAGAGCTCCTTCCATGCAGGTGGCAGCCTGGCCAAGGAATGGAAAAGGAAAATGTCTGTGCAAACTGAGTGCACACAGAGGGGAGGTAGGCTCTACAAGACTCAGGCCTGGAAGTGTGGGAGACACCCATTCCTTTGGGGGATAAAAGCGCTGAGTTAAGGACGCACACACAGTGAAAGAGACAAGGCCATGGCTGGGCTCGGTGGCTCAAGTGAATTGCCTGAGCCCGCAGGTTCAAGACCAGCCTGGGCAACTTGGTGAGACCTCATCTCTACAATAAAATAAAAAATTAGCCAGGCGTGGCTGTGCGTACTTGTAGTTCCGGCTTCTTGGAAGGCTGAGGCGGAAGGATCGCCGGAGCCTAGCAGGTTGACATTGGGGTTGCCGTGAGCATGCCACTGCACTCTAGCCTGGGTGATGGAGTAAGACTCTACTCAAAAAGAGAGAGAGAGAGAGAAAGACAAGGCCAAAAGGTTGTGCAGGGCCACATCACACAGGTCTTGCAGGCCAGCTCACACGTGAGGCTTCTATTCCTAAGAAAGGGTTTTTATGGGACAAGGGGCATGATCTGATTTGCCCCCTGGGTTAGCTGGCACTGTGGGAGTCTAGGCACAGATTGCAGGGAGAGGAGTCCAACTCAGAGGAACAGAAGATAGGGTCAACCAGACGTGCCTGGTTGGGAACGTGAGGGAAAGGAAGCCGCCTCTGGGTGTGGCCCAGACTTAATGAGCGAGAACACTGGGCAGGGTCCCTCCTCACCCTACTCCTTGAAGACATCTGCCCTGAGCCTTCCCTCCAGGATTGGACCTTCTCAAGGCCCCCGCTGTTCCCTGTGCACTACTGGCCCTCAGTGCTGGTTCTGAGCAGAGGAAGGGCCTTACGTCGAAAGATCAACCTTTGCTCCTCAGTGAGGCGTTTATCACATCTGATCACATACAGTTTATTTTCAAATATAACACTATAACAAATTCAATTTGGTTATATGATGAATGGGTCCATTTATATTTTGATAAAAAGGAGGGTGAATGGGTCCATTTATATTTTGATAAAAAGGAGGGTGAACTCCCATCAATTTGTGAAAATAATGCCAATTAAAGCAAAGTAACTCAATAAAAATATTAATAAATCCTAAGAGATGAGTAAGATTTTTTTTTAGATGAGAAAATGTAGTTTATTTAAAAAGCAAATGAGAGAGAGAGAGGAGATTCACCTCTCCAAGGTAGGAGAGGAGATGAACGAGAGATTAAAGAATGCAGTCATGAGGCTTGGGCTGCTTCTTCCCATTGAGGACACAGATTCTCTCCTAGCCTTGCCTGCCTGGCTCAGCTAGGATCATGTTTCCCAGAGTTCCCTCTCTGCATGGTCCTGAAAGGAGGCAAAGAGAGGAGTCTGCCTGAAGTGAGCAGGCTAGAGCAAGGTCATGGTTACCACGGTCCAGCAGTGAGGACAGGGGCAGAGGGGCCGCCCTCATGACATTCATCAGCAGCGTGGCCCAGGCCCATCCCACCCCAGAGGCAGCAGGCTCCTCAGACTTGCCCACCAGTGCCTTGTACTGAAGATAATTTTGCTGGATATAGTATTTTTGGTTGGCAGGGTTTTTTTTTCTCTTTTAACACTTTGAATATATCATGGTACTACCTTCTAGCCTGTACTGTTTCTGCTTAAAAATCACTGATGGTCTCAAGGAAGCTCCCTTGCATATGACAAGTCACTTTCTCTTGATACTTTCAACATCTGTTCTTTGTATTTGACTTTTGACATTTTGATTATAATGTGTCTTTATGGGGGCCCATGGGCTGAGGCCTCTGATGTGGAAAGCTGAGCTGCTGTCTCCACACCTGGGAAACTCCTCCCCCAAGACTAATGTTCTCCCGAGTGCCAGACCAGTCACGCCTTTCCCTTTCTGTTGTTTTAAATCCTGGTAACTGAAAACATACACACACTCTCTCTCTCATACACACAGGCACACACACACACACACACATACACACACACGTTAAGTTTTCTGTGGTTTTGAACTTATAAGCGGAATGATGATTAATTTTTCTGACATTTAAATTTTTGTTCCATGTTGTCAGTTATCCACGTTGATGCATTATTGCTATAGTAATTTATTACCATTTTTTGAACAGCAGACTAAATACCCCAAGATCACACTGGTTATTTTAACTCAGAGAAGAGCAAATTCTAGTCCTGCGTTAATGTAATATTTGGCAGGGGATTCATAGGCTTTAGTTTTTTTCTTATGAAGAAACCCATTAAGTATGAACACATTTTGCCAAAATTGTAACACATTTCATTGCTTCCTTTCAGGCTTATTATTGCATATTTAGAACCAAGGTAAATAAGGTATGCACTATATCAGCCTTCCATAACTTTCCATCTTCATTCAAGTTGTGTCTTTCTTTCTTTTTTTTTTTTTGAGTTGGAGTCTCACTCTGTCGCCCAGACTAGAGCGCAGTGGCATGCTCCCGGCCACCACAGCCTTGACCTGCTGGGCTCCTGTGATCCTCCCGCCTCAGCCTTCCAAGTAGCTGGAACTACAGGCGCGCACTATCACATGCCCAGCTAGTTTTTTATTTATTGTAGAGACGAGGTCTTGCCAAGTTGCCCAGGCGGATCTCTAACCTGCGGGCTCAGGCAATCCACTCGCCTCAGCCTCCCAAAGTGCTGGGATGACAGGCTGAGCCACCGAGCCTGGCCCAAGTTGTCTTTCACTACCCTCTTTCCCATTCTGGAGCGCTTTACGTTAGACAAAACGAAACTTTTTCCTTGATAAACAAAAGCATGTCCCATTGAATGCACTGTCATATTTCTTTGCACTATTACTCCCAGCATTGTCTCAGTCACTAGTGTTAATTACAGATGTTAACCAAAGCCATGAATTTCCATTTTGCAGTTAGAATTGGGAGGTGGGGATAGAGAACTATCTGCCATCGTCCAGGGTCTTTCAGCAGACAGTGTTGTGTCACAAGCAGGCCCTCTGGAAGAAGATGCTAAGCTGAAGCTGTGGGTGCAGATGGGTTTTAGGCCCAACGTTGGGAAGAGGGAGAAGCTCCAGCCAGCCCAGCAGGGCTGAGAGTTAATGGTGGCCAGTGAGGTGGGGGTGTGCTCAGCCACAGATGTGGCCTACATAGCATAGCGTGGATCTCAGGAGAGGCGGCTCTCTGCTGCTAAGGAGGACCCTGGCAGCAAACCCTTCTTCAAAGGGGCACCTGGGCTGGACGCCACAATCAGGGTTCACAAGCACACAGAAGAGGACCCTTCCAACACACACCGCAAAGAGGCACAGTGGACACATTTGTTAACACTGCTCAAAGATGCAGATACTTTACAGTATATACAAATAAGATGAAATAAGTATTTTAAGATTATCCATTAATGGATTCAATATAAATCCAAGGTCTTAAGGTGAATTATGGACCTTGGAAATTATGTGCGAAAAAACATACCTCAGAACATAATTACTATTGGCATAACAAAGTTGGTTGGAATTTTAATTCAACTTAGTTTTGATTTTACATTTTTAAAATCTGAGGCTTTATATGGAAATAATAGTAGTTAATTTGAACAGAAAATCAATATAGGAAGTTTAGAAAGAAAAGGCTATTAGGACTAGCCAAGCTAAAACAAGTTCACAACTTATAAAAAAATAAAATGCTTGCTTTATATTACACATAGATAAAATCAAGAAGAGGCATATGAACTGTTTTTAAATCACACTAGTATGATTTGTTTAATCGCCTTGATTAACTCAGTTTCTCATAGGAAAAGAATGCTATAAGGAGTAATAGCTTTGGGGAGAAATGTTTCCTCTTGAAAGGCTAGCATATTTTAAATATTATAAGTTCAGTTTCTATATTTTTCTGGGAATTTTGAGGGTATTAAATGTATGTAAGCACTTATCAGCCTCTCTAAGTGCCTTTATTGTAATACATTCTGTAATCTAGTTTATCAATATCACCTTGACACAAGAAAATATTTCAGATACCACGAGGGGCCCAGGCTTTCTCAGTTGGACCCACACAGCCCTGCAGAGGCCTCACAGCCTCAGCCAGGGGTCAAAACCAGCACAGGAATATGACCTGTGGGCCAGGTCTTTAAAACGCGTTCTCTCTTCCAAGGGGCCCAACACATCTTCTTAATGGAGTTGCGCTCACAGGCAGATGGGAAAAAAAAGTCAGATTTTCTGTCCTCTCTCACCCCCTGAAGAATGTACCCCTCTTTTCCCAAGAGAGACAGATACCAAAGGGCCAGACCAGAAACCTGGCTCTCAGTCATTGCTGCTGCCAGTGGGGGAGAAGTATTGGTTAGGGCCAAACCAGAACCAGAACCAGAGATCAGAAATTAAAGCGGAAGCAGACAGTTGGGAAGAAAAGGAGCAGCAGTGAGTCAGCACGGTGATCTCGTGCTATTTGGGATCCGTGTTCGACAGCCGCAAGCACCTTTGTCGGCATGGGGGCTCTGTGGCTCTGTCAGGGGCGTTACCAGGTGTCTCAGCGGGGCTTCCAGAATTGGCAAACGGATTTGCAAATAGATGAAAACATAACTTTCTACAAATATAGCGTGAGAACATGTCACAGATGTATTGAGCTCTCGTTAACAAGGGAGCCAGAAGGAGGGTGAAGCTAGTTCCCATGTTCCTCTTTTGAAATATCTTTCTGGTGGGCTGAGCCACAGCTGATAGTTTGCGTAAGAAAAAGTCACTTTGACTGTTTCTAGGAGGTGGTGGAACATTACAGAACTCTCCATGGGGGCCTCTCCGTGCCTGACCAGTTAGACATAAAGGAACTCCATTGTCACTGGGGCCGCTTGTGCAGGTGTGGAGAGATCGTCTGATCCCACCGAGGGTCCCTTTGGAAGGAGGTGCCAAGCCACAAAGTCACTTCCAGAGATACTGAGGCCATTGTTCCACAGAAGCCCATGCAGTCAGCCTCCGTCCACGAAAACAGGAAATCACAAAATGTGCCCTGCTTTTTCACAGAGAAATTGTAAGCGTCTAATAAGATTGTGTGAGTCTAAGTATGTGCAAGATGGGAAGTGCTCTCTAAACACAAGGTAGAGGTCAGTGGAGTGGGGAGAGAGGAGACAGAGGGAACCATGGAAAAGGGGGAAAGTCACTACATTAAGAAGCCGGCATGGGGATCAATACAGAGAAAAAAATAAATGCAATAAGAAGTGATTTTGTCCTTGGAGGCTTTAGCTGAGTTATTCTTCCTCCTGCAGGGGCCAGGGACATCTTTCAGACGAATAGCATCACTCTCCCGAAGAGGTGACACCTGGGCCACCCCCTCTAGGGCTGCCACTGAGAACTCAGCAGGCAGACCCTGGAGGGAGTCTACACTGAGACTTTCTCACTTTCTGCTGTCTTTAGCCTGGAGAGTGACCCCGTCCAAGCAAAGCAGAGGCACAGGCCTGAGGACAGAGTGCCTGGGGTTTTGTTGCCTTGAAGAGCCAAAGAACAGGATGTGGGCAGCCCAGAAATCCAGGAAGGGAGAAGGCCAGAGACGCTACCTAAGTCTCCTGGGAGACCCAGCCAGGGTGCAAGAGCTGAACCAGCTGCCACAGCCATCTTACTGTAGACCCAAAAGAGCTAAGTCCTTCAACACGGATCCCGAGTGGCTAGCTGGGGCTGAGTTCAAATTAGAGCCAAGCAGCCATTTGCTGACTAGAGGTCACACATATACTCTGCGCCCACAGAAAGCCCACGAAGCCCACGTGTTCGTGTAACTTCGGGATTTTCACAACTGGCTTTGAGTCACACTCCCTGAATCAAAGGCTGCTGGAGAAGACTGCCTCGTCCCCTGGACCTAACCAGGAGACCGTGTTGGTATTGACCAATCAGAACTAAACACATCTGCACCTTCATTTGTGTAAGCAGACCAGATGGGAACCTGGGCAGGAACCTTCTCTACAAGTAACCACCTCTGTCTTTGTCCTCTTGGAGTCCACCTGTGTTTTGTGCAAGGCTGGTTTCCCTGGTTTGCAAACTGCTCCCTGGAATAAAATCTCCTTTTTTTTTTTCTTAAAGAAGTCCTTTGCAGTGGATTTAATCAAATCCTTTGCAGTGGATTTAGGCAACATCGACATGGCCTAGTAGCATGTCATAATGCTGTAATGTTATTTATTCTGAAATAATCGATGCTGGGAGAAATTGGTTATGTGCAGAAATTGCATTTTATATATATGTGTGTGTCTGTGTGTGTGCACACACACAGACACACACAGACACATGCACACACAATAAAATGGTTCCTGTAGGCAAGCAAATTAACACATCCATCATCTCACATAGTTACCCATGTTTTGTGTGCAGAAAGATCACCTAAAATCTACTTTTAGCAAAAATCCTGAATGCAATACAATGTTCTTAACTGTAGTCCTCATACTGTATATCCAATCTCTAGTTTGGTTCTTCCTACATATCTGCTACTTAGCGTCCCCCCACCTGTATCTCCCATTTCCTCGCTCCCTCCACCTACTGCTCAGCCCCTGGTACCATCATTTTATTTCCTATCTCTGTGCATTTGAGTTTGAGGACACACAGGCCCTGAGAGGCTGAGTGAACTGCTTGGGGGCAGAGTGAAAATGTTAGGATTTATTTTTATTTATTTATGTTTTAAACTTTTACTTTTTTAAAGAAGTGGGGTACAATTCAGGGTTAGGTATACAGATGTTCATTATGCAGGTACCCTTGTGGATGAGGGGTTCCCCCCCTTTCCCCAGGCAGATTCCCACGACTGGCAATCCCACTTCCCTGCTCCCTTCCCGGAGTTTCCCACTACTGCCAATCCTTTTCTTATGGTATTACAAGAGTTATTCAAGGTCCACTTACAAGTGAGAACATGTGATACTCGGTTCTTTGTTTCTGTGAAAGATCACTCAGTATTATAGATGCTGAGTCCATCCAGGTTGCTGCAAAGCTCATGATTTTTTCTTCTTAATGGCTGTGTAATATTCTATTGTGTATATGTACCACATTTTAAAAAATCCAGTCCTCTTTTGATGGGCAGCATGGTTGGTTCCATGCTCTTGCTACTGTGAACAATGCTAGATGTTAGGATTTAAACAGGGTTCCTGGGTCCCAGGAGGTGGAATTTTGTCTGATGTGAAAAGACAGTTTCTGAATCCATGTTAGAAGCATAAGCTACGTTTATCAAAATACAGGCCTCTCAGAAAATTAGCAAATTGTTTGGACTCTAATAAGCATGCCCAAGTAATGTAAATATCATATTAGGATGTGAGCAAGTCTCTGCTTTGTGTGAGTGTTGTGTCCCACGAAGGCACCCTTGAAAGCCAGAAACATTCTAGAGCCTGTAATTGTGCCTGACACCTGACATTATGAGTAGTGCTTTTTTTTTTTTTGAAAGCAGAATTTGAGCAGACAGAAAAACTCCCACAGTGGGAGGAGACCCAAGGGGGTTGCTCGTGAGTGGTTTTAAATGTGTAATTATGGAACTGAAAGTGTTACTGTAACTCAGCCATATTTGAGGCAGGACTTTGAAAACGAACTACCAGCATGGGAGATCGTTTCAGGATTCTGTAAGAAGTCTGAGGAAGGGGTTAACTGACCACTCTTCTGTGTGTGAGATAGGTACAGGTGTGCTTTGCGGTGGGTGGGGCCTGACCACGCATGTCTCTAGCCCACGACCTCACAATCTCCACTTCTGATGAATGCATCCCTTACCAAAATGTATAGATTATTTTTGCCAGTCTATACTCAAAGTGGCTTGTAAAATTCATTTACAAATCTTAGCACTTTAATTAACATAATGTCTTCACATACACACATAATACATGTATATATTATTTACTGTGCAGTTACATTTTCTCAACAGCGGAAATTCATGTTTCTATTTCTACTAGACCTTCTGTGATCTTTGCACCTTCATCTATTGTATAGACTTGCAGACTCAACATGCATCATCGTTAAAGTATAGGCCATTTTGCTTTTGTGTTTGCATGATCTGGTCGAGTTCCAAATCATTTGAAAAGAGCATATTTTAAATTTTATCATGCTTTTAAGAGTTTCTTCCTTAATGAATCTAATTTCAAGTAGGACACAGACAACTGAATCTATACGAAATATTTTCTGTGTTCTCCTTTGTTTAGCTTTTAATAATTATCTCCCTGAGTGGAATATGGTAAAACGATACTGACTTTATTATCATGTTATGATTCTTTAGCTTTCATTGTTAATGAGCATTTGCTAGTACCGTTAGTATATGAGACTGTTACTCAATCCACGTAGGACATACACATATTTTTAAAACGTCCAGTAGCTCATAAATGTTGTGGACAGAGATTTGTTTCCAGGTTGAGATAATCTGTTATCTGTCCCTGAAGTTGAGGTTGAATGTAACGACCTTAGCCTGAAACCTGCTCCGGGCCAGGACTGGTGGCCTGTCACGGACGGTGCTGAGCTGCTCACCCGGTGCAGAGGACACTGCAGGGAGCCTTGGGAACTGGGCATCTCTCTGCCCTCTTGAGGCCTCGGCAGACTCTTTGCTCTCTCAGACACGTCTTCCATTCTCCCTCATATCAGGCCTATTTCCAAAAGGATTTTTGGAACACTTTACAATTTTAAGACACATAGGCAGTTGCAAATCGAGTCCAGAAAATTTTTAGAAAAAAAGGCCCCTGGCGTGGGGTCATAGTTGCTTTTGGGAGGGAGGGAGCGAGAGAATGGTTATTTGTTTGAAAGTTTTATTAAAATGTAATTGATATACAATCAACTCTTGAGCAACATGGGCTTGAACTTGTGGGTCCACTTATAGGCTCCTTCTGTCTCTGCCACTCCTGAGACAGCAAGACAAGCCCCTCTTCCTCCTCCTCAGCTACTCAATGTGGAGACGATGAGAATAAAGACCTTCATGATGATCCACTTCTATTAGTAAATGTATTTTCTCTTCCTTATGGCTTTCTTAAAACAATTTCTTTTTATCTAGCTTACTCTCTTGTAAGAATACTGTCTATAGACCGGGCTCAGTGTCTCAGCCTGTCATCCCAGCACTTTGGGAAGCCGAGGCGAGAGGATTGCCTGAGCCCGCGGGTTTGAGACCAGCCCGGGCAACTTGGTGAGACCTCGTCTCTACAATAAATCAAAAATTAGCCAGGCGTGGTGGCGCACACCTGTAGTTCCAGCTACTTGGAAGGCTGAGGCGGAAGGATCGCCGGAGCCCAGCAGGTCGACACTGGGGTGGCCGTGAGCATGCCACTGCACTCCAGCCTGGGCAATGGAGTGAGACTCCAACGCAAAAAAAAAAGAATACTGTATATAATACATATACAAAATACATACGAATTGATTGTTTATATTATCGGTAAGACTTCTGGGCAACAATAGGTTATCTGTAGTTAGGTTTTGGGGGGGTCAAAAGTTATACACAGACTTTTGATTGCTTGGGAGTTGGTGCCCCTAACCAAAGGTCAAGGGTCAACTGTACAATTAACTGCACATATGTGAGGTACATGCACATTGATGAGTTCATTTATACACATCCGTGAAGCCATCGTCACAATTAAGGTAATGAACACATTCCCTGAGCCACAATGAACTCACAGCCATTCCTGTTAGATAGCTCTTGAGCTAATACAGTAAAGAGAAGGATCAAGTCAGAGTCCCAATGAGTTAGTTATCACTTTGCACCCACTAGGATGTCTATCATACAAATGTCAAATAATTACAAGTGTTGGTGAGGTTGTGGAGAAATTAAAACCCCCGTATCCTGCTGGTCTTGCTGGTGTGGATGTAAAACGTTGCAGCTGCTTTGAAAAAGAGTCTGGCAGTTCCTCAAAAAGTTTGAGTTACCATATGACCCAGCCATTTCTCTTCAAGGTATATACGCCAGAAAGTCGAAAACACGTCCACACGAAAACTTGTGTTCAAATGCCTACAACAGCGTGACTAACTAAAAAGTGGACAACCCAAATGTCCATCAACTGGTGAACGGATAAATAAAATGTAGTCTAGCCATATGATGGAATATTCAGCCATAAGAAGGAATGAAGTATTGACACAGGCTACCACATGGATGAGGCTGGAAGACATAATGCAGAATGAATAATCCAGACACAAAGGACCACATAATGATTCAATTTATGTGAAATGCCCACAATAGATAAAGCCATAGAGTCAGAAAGTAAATTTGTGGTTGCCAGGACGAGGAGTTGGGGAGAGGGTGAGTAGGGGGTGGTAGATAGAAGGGATGGAGTTTCTGTTTGGGGTGGTGAGATGTCCTAAACTCGATTGCGGTGATGGTTGCACGACTTTGAGTATAGTGAAAACCATCCAAGTATAGGCCTTGCATGGGTGAATTGCATGGCATGTGAACTACAGCTCACAAGAGAGCTGCTCATACTAATGATGCCAACTAGTCCCCTAGGCTGCTCTGTGCAGCCCTTCCTGTGCCCACCTTGCTGATCTCAGCAGCACGGGTGACAGACACTGCTGCTTCTGGGTGAGAGCACTGTGGCTTAGATGGGTCCCAGAGCAGGTTCCCTCACTTAGCCAGTCAGGTTCGAACCAGACATTAAGGACAAAAACAGCTTCCATGCAGTATAATTGACATATAATGAGCTGCATGGTTTCCAAGAGTACAACGCAACAGACTTGGGCACGTGTGTACACTGTAAAACCATCACTGTAATCAAGACGGTGGGCGTGTCCATCTCCTGAAGTCCCCTCCTGCCCCTTCCTAATCTCCCTCCAGCATTCCCCATCCCGTCTCCTAACAACTGCTCATCTGTTTTCTGTCACTGGAGATCAGTTCGCATTTGGTCAACAGATGAGAAGCAAGCCTATGAAGAGATTCAGAAGTGCCCGGTGGCTTCAGAGGCAGGACGACACCAAAGCTCGGGTCAGCAAGCACACAGGGCTGCTCTCTGTGAGGGGAGACTCATACGGTATGCACTCTTTTTTTGCCTGACTTTTTTGATTCAGTCTCATTATTTTGAGATTCATTCAGGTTGCACACAATATATATATTAATATTTCATTCTTTTTATTACTGAGTAGTATTCTATTGTACTGATATGTCACAATTTGTTCATCCATTCATCTATTACAAATACAGCTGCTGTGAGCATTTTTGTACAAGTCCTTGTATGGGTAGACAGCTGTCCTCCCTTACAGTCAGAGTATACATTCCAAGACACCGTATCCCCCGGATGCCTAAAACCTCAGGTAGTGCCAAACCCATTTGCTGTCAATTGGAACGCTTCTCCTCATGCCTTCCACCCACAAACTTAGTGCCTTTTCCATCTTAACTAAGGACTTATCATGCACAGTGCCTCATGCCTCGGTTGGGCCCCCTGGCCCCCTGGTTTGATCTTGGCTTTGGGAATGTGGTTTGCTGCTAGATCTGGGTCCCAAGCGGCAGGGTCTGGGTCTAATTAGCTTCCTTACTGCTCTCCAGGGCCTTCTAAGGGCAGGGTGTCGGGCATCGGGCATTCAGGAAAGAGAAGACACACACCGGCTAAATGGAGAGCACATGACGGGAGAGCCCATGACGGGAGAGCCAGCAGGGCCTTTGAGACTAAACCAGAGAGGCAAATCCTTTATCTGCCCCTTTAGGAAATCTAAAGTCTCCCCTCACAGAGAGCAGCCCTGTGTGCTTGCTGACCCGAGCTTTGGTGTTGTCCTGCCTCTGAAGCCACCGGGCACTTCTGAATCTCCTTATAGGCTTGCTTCTCATCTGTTGACCACCAAAGTGTTACCAGCCTACGGAAATGTTGGGTCATCTGCTGAGGTCATGGAAGCAGAGCGTAGCCCCCGGGAAGTGTTGAGTACATACTCGCAGCTATTAAAACCGCTGTGGTTTTAGGTGAGCTCTTTGGTGTAAGGGCCAGCTAGAATCGAGCAGCTCGATTTCTGGGCCATGATCAGCAATCCTGTCCCTACAGCTCCCTCCCTGGGCACCTCCCATCCCTTCCTCAGCAATGGGGACTGCCAGGGGCATGGGATGGAACCAGCAGAGTAGAAGGTCAGCTGCCAACCCTGACCTACATCCCAAGGACAAAAGCACCAGCAGGGCCTTCCAGGTGAGTCAGCCAGAGAAAGGATCCCTGCCCCAGTCCTGGGGCTCTGGGGGACAGCCACTCCACAGCTACCCCACGTGGCACGGCCACTGGCCCTGGGGCAACACCTAGCTGCTGGCTGAGTGTGCACTTAGTTGTGCCACGGGGCACAGCCAGGCGAGATCCCCGTCAGCGTGGAGACACCAGTTGGTACCTGGCCTGGTGCCCGTGGGAGGGAGGGAAGGGTGAGGTGGCCAGACGCCGGGCAAGCACCAGGGAGAGCCATGTGCCCCACAGGTGGAAGTGGCCTGCCTCTCTCCTCTCAGAGGACACCTGGCCCTCCCCTCCCTGAGGCCACCTGCCCCTCCTCTCTCTGAGGTCACCTGCCCTTCCCCTCCCTGAGGCCATCTGCCCCTCCTCCCCAGGTCACCTGCCTCTCTCTTCCCTGTGATCACCTATCCCTCCTTTCTCAGAGGTCACCTGTCCCTCAACCTGTCCCTCTCCTCCCTGTGGTCACCTGCCCCTCCCATCTCTTAGGTCACCTGCCCCTCTCCCTGAGGTCACCTCCCCTTCCAATCCCTGATGCCCCCGTCTCTCTCTGAGGTCACCTGCTCCCCCATCTCAGGTCACCTCCCCCTCCCCTCCCTGAGGTCACCTGTCTCTCTCTGAGGTCACTTGCTCCCCCCCATCTCAGGTTGTCTGCCTCTTCCATCCCTGAGGTCACCTGCCCTCCCCTCCCTGTGGCAGGTTCTAGAGC